>PISX010004132.1:0-125991 GCA_004024625.1 Mellivora capensis | reverse complement strand
AGGGCATCTTGGTTCTTTCCACAGTTTGGCGACCGTGGCCATTGCTGCTATAAACATTGGGGTACAGATGGCCCTTCTTTTCACCACATCTGTATCTTTGGGGTAAATACCCAGTAGCGCAATTGCAGGGTCATAGGGAAGCTCTATTTTTAACTTCTTGAGGAACCTCCACACTGTTCTCCAGAGTGGCTGCCCCAACGTGCATTCCCACCAACAGTGTATTAAGTTTTTTGAGAACAGGAGATGGTTCTGGATAATCGGCGCAGGCCCAATGTTGTCATGATATAATTATATGAGAAAATGGAGACGTGCCGTCGGAGCCACACTCCTGGAAGATGGAGAAGGCCCCAGTCAACGAAGGGCGGGCTGCCTCTACTCACCAGAAAAACCAAGGAGGGGAGCCTCCTTTGGTCTCCAGAAGGGACGGAGCCCCGCCAGCACCTTGATTTTAGACTCCTGACGTCCAGGACGGTGAGGGATTAAGTTTGTGTTGTTGTAAACTAGGAGTCTGGTCATTTGTTTTGGAAGCAATAGGAAACTAGGCCCGCTAAGACCCAGTAGCCTCATCTGCAAAGTGGAAATAATAATAGAACTTATGTTATATATTTTCTTTGAGGCTAAAACACACTACGATATTTTAAGTGTTTAGAAGGCTGTGTGACAAAGAGGAAGTGTTGAATGAACACGGGGGCAAGTGGCCTGACCTCCCAGGGCCAGAGATACCCAGGCACAGGGAGGGATCCCACTGCTGCCCTCTCCTTGGCAAGTGCCTGAAGCCTGGGAGGCCAGACAGGCCCTGAAAGGGGCCAGGACAGGCACCTCTCTGCAACTAGGGGAGCTCAGCATCCTGAAGCTCTGGCCCACGTCCCCAGGGCACCAGAGGGGAAGCTAGCTGGGGCCCACAGGAGTCGAGGCCCAGCCTCGCGGCCCCCGCCGTACATCCTCACAGCAGAGCAGCTGGAAGGCAAGGGGAAAAATCATCTCATCTACAAGAACAGGGATCTACTGGGTTCAAAGCTTATCGCACAAGCCCATACACATGCACACATGTACACACACTCACTCACACACATGCACACACACAAGAACTGTCTCAGAAATTTATTTCTCTTTACTTATATTCCCCCAGGGGCTGGGCATTCCAAGATCAAGACACCAGCAAATTTGCTGTCTGGTGGAGGGTCTGCTTCAGGAGAGGGCCTTCTGCTTGCTGTGTCCTCAGGGAGTGGAAGGGGTGAGGGAGTGAGGGGCCCTGACCCCATTCAGGAAGGCTTCACCCTCCTGACCTCATCATCTCCCAAAGGCCCCGCCTCCACATACCCTCACACTGGGGGGTAGGATCTCAGTCTATGAATTTTGAAGGGACACCGTCATAGCAAGAACACACATGGCCACATATGCATACACACAAACAAGCACACACACATACACCTGCTCCCAGTAGTGCCAGGACAGGTAACGCTATGTTACTCCCTGTTTTTGTTTCTTTTTTTTTTTTTTAAAGATTTTATTTATTTATTTGACAGACAGAGATCAAATGTGGGCAGAGAGGCAGGCGGAGAGAGAGGGAAGCAGGCTCTCCACTGAGCGGAGAGCCTGATGCGGGGCTCGATCCTAGGACCCTGACATCATGACCTGAGCCAAAGGAAGAAGCTTAAACCACTGAGCCACCCAGGCACCCCCTACTCCCTGCTTTCGAGATGAAGGAGCTAAAATGTAGGGGAGCCTGGGTGGCTCAGTGGGTTAAAGCTTCTGCCTTCAGCTCAGGTCTTGATCCCAGAGTTCTGGGATCGAGCCTCGCATCGGGCTCTCTGCTTGGTGGGGAGCCTGCTTCCCCCACCCACCTCTGCCTGCCTCTCTGCCTACTTGTGATCTCTGTCAAATACATAAATAAAATCCTTAAAAAAAAAAGAAGCTAAAATGTGGAAGGGGAAAGGCTTGCTCCTTCATGGTCCGTCCCACTGGGTGGGGCCAAGCAAGGACAGGACCCACGCTCCAGCCTAATGCTGGGGGGCAGTAGATTACGGGGGGTGCTTCCTATTCTCCCCCGGTCCCTGCTGCCCCTCCTCATTCCACACAGGCTTGAGCAGAATTGCTTTCATCGTAGTGCCATTTGGTTAGTGGATTTGATTTCTAGAGTCGGGACTTAGTTGTTTTGAGTATCTTCTACCATGCCGGAGGGAAAGACCACCACTTCATGTCATTCTTTTCTCAGCATCATTTTGGTGGGATGGGTCAGGTTTTTCTTTTTAAAGATGGGGCCCGTGAAGTGCTCACTGCAACGGGGAGTATGAAGAGGGTAGATACAGCCCGAGCCTCGCAGGACCTTCCTGCCTGGGCAGTGGCCTGTACCCTGGAGCCACTGGGCAACCAGGTCCCCAGGTCCTGGGGGGCGGACCGGAGGGGGGGACCTGCTCGGGCCGGATTCCGCGGTAGAGGCCAGGCCCCAGGCCACTTCCATTCACGCTTTCATAGTCACATCATCTGGGTGGATCTGCTCCAAGTGCAGAATCCGGGACCCCGCCGGCTCCGCCCTGGCCCGGCAGACGCAGCAGCCCGAGGCTGGGGTGCAGGCCTCGCCTTCCTACAGCGCAAGCCTGAGACCCGCAGGGGAGGGTGCAGGGGAAAGCAGGCATGCAGGGGGCAGGGGTACAGCGGCAGAGGCAAGGGGAGCATCAAGGGACCTGCTCTCTGCTTGGCTCCTGGATGGCCTCTTGTCGGCTGGGGCGTCGCCGGGGGAGCCAGGGAGCAGGTCTGAGCCTCGCAGGAAGTCTGCCCCGCAGGGAAGCTTCTCCAGCAGAGGTGAAGTGTGGTCGTGAGCTCAGCATTTCCCAGCCTGACTCACAGAAGGGAGTGACTGTACTGGGCAGGGCCCGAGGGGGGCCCCCGATGAGGAACTGCTACGAGAGTTTCATTTTTATTTTTAAACTCACTGCCTGACCTTCAGCGGCGGGTCAGTCACCCCGAAGGAGAGCTGTTCGGGAAAGGGAGTCTGGCTTCAGAACCACCTGCCCCGCTCCGGCCTCCGGCAGGCCACCGTGCAACCCGGCTTCTCGGGTGCCTTGGCTGGGGGCGGCGGCAGGGCGGCAGAGCTTAGAAGCTGAGAAACCCTCCTGCTTGCCCCTGATGTAATAAGAAGACACAGCAAAAGCAGGGATATTTAGCTTTCATTCTCCCTGCAGTCCCACAACGTATCAGGTTCAAGCTTCCTCTCCCCAAAGCGGTAGGAGCCATGAAGAATGACCGGGAAGTAGAGGGTGAGGCAGCTGAGCCAGGCTCTCCGGCCTAAACAGCCCGGGAGGGAGGGGATGATCGTTTATGGAGCCCCTCACTGATGCCACACCAGATGCAGGGCTTAGGTTTTATTTAAAAAGTATTTATCAACGTGAAAGGTACACACCCTGGAGTTGTTCAGGAGGGCCTACTGCGTGATGTCCCAAGTCGTCTGCTCTCTGTCCGGCTTGAGGACAGCAGTGGTGTCCAGGCCTCATGGACAAACGGAGGCTGAGGGTGGGCTCCTGGGCCCACATTCGCTCCGCTGTGAGGGAGACGCGCGGCCTCAAACCCAGGGCCAGAGGTTCCACAGCCCACATCTCTGCTTCCAGGGGCCATGGAAATGCTTTGTTTAGCCTGAACAAGTCTTACCAGAGAAACACCAAAGGTCACCTCACATAGGTTCTTTGGCCGGCTTGGAAGGCTTTAAGAGTTTATGATTCCAGAAGGTCCCATGTTCGTTTCTAAGAGTGGACGGGAAAGACCACGCACAGAATGGGAGAAGATTTTTGCAAGTTACCTATTTGGAAGGGATTTGTCTCTGGGATATATAAAGAACCCTTGTAACTCAGCAACAACTGCATTCTAAACCGGGCAGAGGTCCTCCGTGACCATTTCCATAGAAGAGCCACCCGTGGCCAGTAAGTACGTGAAGAGATGTCCCATGGCGTTGGGATTCAGGGAAACGCAGGTCAACACCACAGCGAGATGTCGCTCCACACCCGCGTGGCAAGCTGTGATACAAAAGGCAGATAATAAAGTGTTGCCAAGGATGTGGAGCAACCGGAACCGGCATGCCCTGCTGGTGGGGACGTGAAATGGCACCGCCACCGTGGAAAGGTCTGGCATCTCCTCGGACGGTCACCCGCCGCGTGACCCAGACCCCGGCAATTCAGCTCCTGGTGGACGTGCGAGAGGCAGGAGGGCACACGTGTACACAAGCCCCGACACACAGATGTTCACAGAGGCCTGACCCGTCATAGTCACACCAGGGGAAACAGCCCAAATGCTCCTCACTGGATGAACACGACGAAGCCTATCCCCAGGGGAGTCTGACCTGGCACTAAAGAGAAAGAAAATGCTGATGTTTGTGACAACGTGGACGGAAGACACTACGCTGAGTCAGAGAGGACCACACACTCTGTGATTCCATTTATAGGAAACGTCTACAAGAGACAAATCTATAAAGATGGGGAAGTACGTTAG
The DNA here is from genome assembly GCA_004024625.1 of Mellivora capensis. Classification (NCBI taxonomy): domain Eukaryota; kingdom Metazoa; phylum Chordata; class Mammalia; order Carnivora; family Mustelidae; genus Mellivora; species Mellivora capensis. The sequence continues at coordinate 121,512 of PISX010004132.1, read as the reverse complement.
TGATTGTCAAGGGCTGGAGGGAAATTATGGGTGACTAATGGGTATGGGGTTTCTTTCTGGGGTGATGAAAAAGTTCTAGAGTTGAGTGTGGGGGTGGTTGTACAACTCCGAGAATACACTAAACCCCCCTGAAATGTATACTTTAAATGGGTGAATTATATGGTATGTGAATTATACTGAAATAAAGCTATTGCATGTTTTTAAAAAAAAGAGTAGGGAAGTGGGGAGGTAGGTGACGGGTGTCACGGGCAGAGTGCCAAGGAGTGCCAAGGAGGCAGCTGGCTCAAAAGGGGCTTGCCCCGATCAGGCCTTAGGCTCACCTCTGCTTTCTAGGAGACTTTACTTTTTACTCTATTATTTTTTAAAGATTTATTGATTTACTTACTGGAGAGGGAGAGAGAGAGGGAGAGCGTGCAGGAGGAGGGGCAGAGGCAGAAGGAGAGGGAGAACCTCAAGCAGATTCCCCACTGAGCACAGAGCCCGACGCGGAGCTTGATCCCACAACCATGAGATCACGACCTGACGCGACATTAGGAGTCGATGCTTAACCGACAGAGCCACCCCGGTGCCCCAGACCTTTTTTTTTTTTTTTTAACTTTTGTTGAAGTATGACCCGTGGGCTGCTGGAGTGACTCAATCCAGCTTGCAAGGATGGACTGTTCGCCTCTTTTCCCAACGTGGCACTCAGTGACAACACATTAGTAGTCAGTGATCAGCCGTGTTAGAAATATTTACGCCACAGGGATGGGGAAATGCTAAGATAAGGGCTTTGAAAGATATATTTTTTGAGGGCTGGCTACACCTTTGTCACCACGCCACTCAGCATAACACGTGCAGGGAAGCGCACGTATCGGAAGCCAACAGCTCGGTGAATTTCACCGACTGAGAAAACATGCGTGAACAGCGCCCGAGGAAGGAATAGAATGGGATCTGCACCCCGAAGTCCGCTGGGTTCTTCAGGCTCCCTTCGGGCCGCGCTGATTCGGACTTGCACCCCCCACAGCCGCTATCGTTTTGTATGTTAGATAGGCCTGAAGGTGGATCCTTTCAGAGTCTGGCTTCTTGCCCTCAACACGGGACACTCATCCGCTGTTTGGACTGCGATCGTCCTCATCGCGCCGTGCGGTGGACCCTCAGTTAACACCCATTGTACTGCAGATGGGCACGTGGGCAGGTTCTAGGTTCCTACTATGATAACTAGTCCTGCTATGGACTGTTCTTTAGGCCAGCACGTGCACCCACTTCTCCCAGGGCATCTACGGGTCCCCGCGGTGCCACATTCAGCTTTCGTAGACAGAGTCTCAGCCAACTTCACTTCGCTCTGTTCCGATTTTCCTCCTCCTGCCCGATTCCCTTGTTTCTCCTCTCCTTGCAAGCAGACTCCCCACCCCAGCATCTTCCACTTGGGCACAGAGCAGACCAGGCCTTGGCTTTTGGTGGGAAAGCGAACCCCAGGCCCCGGGCTCCAGTCCGGAAGGGCAAGTGGGAAAGCCTGGGTGTGTTCGCTGCTCTATTACCTCTAAGGCTTGCTTTGTAGCCCTGTAAACCGAGGTCCAGACCGGGCAGCCGTTGCCTGGTATCCGGAGGTGGGGCCGGCCAGGGCAGTCCTGGTGTCTGAGCTTGCTGAGCAGGAACTAAGCTTGCACATTCGGACAATGCATTCTGGTGAATCTTTGTTCTGCAGCTTAGTGCACCATAAAAAGAGGCCCATTGTCAAGCCGCCTGTTTACTGGGTGGGAGTCAGCAATATGCAGGGCAAGTGGGCAGAGCGAATACGAATGCGGCTCAGAGGCTCCCTGGCCTGGGCCTGGCTGGGGCGGGCACTCCCCATGCTTTGAGCGCAAGGTGCTTCCCGCGCTCACCAGACCCGCCCCCTTCAACAGCAGGTGCTTTTGCCGGGTTTCCTGTGTTCACTCATTCAAAGAATACTCAGCAGTCACCAAAAGCATGTCAAGCATGGCATAAATCCATGTCTCTGATTTCTCACCTGTCACTGGGGAAAGTGAGGTTTCTTTCTCTTTTTAAAGATTTTACTTATTTGAGAGAGAGTGACCCAGGGAGAGAGCATAAGCAGGGGGAGGAGCAGAGAGATGGAGCAGACGCTCTGCTGGGCAGGGAGCCGGATGCGGGGCTCGATCCCAGGACCCTGACATCAGGACCTCAGCTGAAGGCAGATGCTTATTGACTGAGCCACCCAGGAGGCCCAAAAGTGAGGTTCCAAGTTGTTGTTTTTGAGGGGCTGAGAGGGCCCGGTGTCCCCACCGGTGGTGCATGGGAATCCTTGGGGGATGCCGGCTGGCTGCAGGCTCCTGGGCTCCCTGGAGACTTAGAACAACAGACTCTGAATCTCCGAGGTCAGGGCCCTGGAGTCTTTTGTGCTGAGGCCCCCGCCCGACCCGATGATGCCAGCACAAACCTGAAAACCTGGCCCTCGTGGGTTTCCAGGCCAGCGTGCAGATGGCACATTTGCGATCTGCTTGGACCTATAAAGAAAAATCTAAGATTCTGTCCACAGAAGCATGAGGCCCAGCAAGTCCTCTCCCCGGGTGGTTTTGTCTTCTCCCCAGGCAGTTTTGCTGAAGGTCAAAGTTTTGGCCTCTGAGCCTCAGACTAGGGTTTGCTGTGTGGTAAGATTTTTGCAAAACAGCTGTGTTTATCTGAACTTTAATTCCTGTTTTCAGGAGCGTTAGCACACGGGGCTGCTGTGCTCACAAATACACAGTGGCTCACTCACGCCTGTCTCACTGGACACTTCGTATGTGCATCGGGACCTCTGCGTGCAGCCGGACCTCTGGCTCTCGTGGCAGAGCAGATCGAGGAACACTCCCTGGGGGACCCTCTGAATGGCAAACTTCATTGCATTTCACGGTTCACACCTTCCCTGATGGGCTAACCTATTCACAGAAGGCTAGGGCAGGCTGGCAGGGCTCGTTTCCCTTCAAAAAGGGCAGCCAGGGAACACAAGAGCAACACAGAGGCAGCGTGGGTCATGGCTGGCGGCCACATGGGCCCTAACCTCTGGGTTTGAGTCTGGCCCCGGCCTTCACCGGCAACTTGACTTTTGGCAAGTTACGATGGGATCTGCCCGAGCCACAGCCTGCTGGATGGTGAAAAGGGGAGAGACTGGAACAGCTTCCTAGTGCTGCAGGGCTGAGCACTGTCCTGCTGCCGGGGCCCAGGCGCGGGTGAGCCGTCCCTGTGCAGGTGGGGGCGCCCAGGACTCTGGGGGGCCCTGCTGCAGCTGTCCCTGGGTACGATTCCCACCGGTGGGGGCTGGGGGGCAAAGTGATTGGTGCTTCTTCAGCCCCCTCCCCCCACAGGTTCCTCAGGGACAGGGTATGGGGTTCCTCCCTGTAACCACAGGCCTGGTATCCTCTCAATGCAAAGAGCATGTTTGGGGAACTTACGCGCTCTTATGTTTAAGGGTAAGGTGACCTCCTGTGCAGCCCAGGCTGGGGCTGGGGAGGCCGGGCTGAATGTGCCCCCCCGCTGTGGGAGGGGGCACAGGGTCAGCTGAGGCTCACTGCAGAGAGGTGAGCCCATCAGCTGGGAATTCCAAAAGTCCTGCAGACCCGGGGAAGTAAGATTCCTTCTGGGAGGGACGAGAACACATGGTGGGGGGAGGGGAGTAGGAGAGGTCAAATTAGAATTTCTATCTCTACCACCCACCCCTGCCACACATACACACATGTTCCGGGAGAGGACAGGGTGCTGGGTTAGAGGAGAAGCAAGGGAGTGGGACGGGAGGGGGGGGAAGGCTCTTGCTGAGGCCACAAGGACATGGGCTCATAGTGCTCCATGAGTGACCTTGAGCAAGGCACCTCAGCTCTGTGAAGGCATGGGCCTCATGAGGGGACTGAATGCACATACAGGAAACGGGCTCATCAACAGTCTAGCATTCAAAGGACTGAAGGCAGGGAGGTCAGATGTTCCTCTGGTTTCTAGCATCACTGGGGGAAGGCCGTCCAGGGCTCTCCGCATTCTGGAGGGGCTGCTTCGGAAGTGGGGCAAGTCTGTTCATTTCAGACAGACACTGTCCAGGTTTAAAATAACAGAGAACCAATGTAAGCATTGTAACACTGTGATCAGAGAGAAAGCTGGCTGCCCCCTTGCCTGAATTATCCAGGTAATTCCATTAGCCTGTCCTAGAACTATCCCGAGAGTCACTGGTTTCCATTGCAAAGCCCATTTTCCCTGGCAGCGTGGTCTGTAGAGTTTATCTGGTCTAGGTGTATGAACAGGCACTAAAATCTACCAGAGTTCTCGAAAGGAAACAGAAGGCAAGCTGAACACTCCAGAGTCTTCCATGCTGTAGCTTCAGGCGGCTTTCTACCTCCGCTCCTCTGGCTGGAACTTCGCAGTGCAACCAGGAACCATCCTACCACAGCCTTGGGGGCCAGAACCACTCGTGTGGGCTCCGGACTTGGTCATACCAGCCCATGGCACCTCCTACATGACAGTGAACACTCCTGAGCCCCATTTTTGGGCTCTGTAAAGCGGAGAGGTGCATGCATGTTTCCTGCTGTCCTGAGGGCGAGAAGAGATCATGTAGGCCCAGTGCCTTGGCCCTGGGTCTCCTCCCCACATGGCAGTGCTGGGAGCAGCAGCTACAGGAAAAGAAGGAAACGCCCAGCAGCCCGAGGGCTGGGCATCGTACTCCCTCTTCATGTGGAGTGGGTGCATGGAGGTGGGAGTGGGAATGGGGGGACCCCCAAATGCTGAGCTCTATGTTTCATAAGCTGAGGGAAGCGATGGACATTTATGTATCCAGAGTGAGCTTGGACAGAGGAGCTGGACTGACCTCTGTTATCTACTCCCACTCCCACCAAAGTCCAGCCCAGTGGAGTCTTGACTCTCTTCAAGTGGAATATAGTGGACAACTCACAAAATGGCTTGATATCAGATGTTTGGGATCAACTGAGAATATGTTTATTTAAAAGCAATTTAAATATTAAAAAAAGTAGAAATTAACACATACAGTACTGAAAAATGGTCACATTAAATACATGTGAAACGACAAGTGTACTGATGTCTGGTGGTAACATCCAGATGAGAGTTTGGAATTTGCCTCTTGGCACTACGGGATTCCTACACGACATGTAGAGATTCTAGGCAATAAAAAAATAAATAGCAATTGCTGTTCAACAGTAAAATAAGACACAGACTATTTGCAGAATGTAACTTTCCCTTCTGGGGGAAAAAAAAGAACTAATTATTTTTTTTTTTCATAAGGTTCCATACCTTCAAAATACTATATCATGTACAAAATTGCAGATTTGCAGTGGCTCACTGAGTTTAAGAACAGTATCAGATTCACACTCGACCAAGATCCCCAAAGGTATTCCTACCTGGCTTTCCTATGTCCCACAGTAAGCTGGATTAGAGGGAACTCAAATTCCTCATGGAAAACAAAAGCAAAACCAGAGGTGGGGGAGAAGGTATTAAAAAAATGCATTTGCGTCAGCGGTTTCAAAAGAAAAGAACAGACAATGACTCCATGTAATTTTAGACATCGAGGTTTTGAGTTTTTTAGAAAACCAGTTTATTTTGAGATCAGCTGAAAATACTGTAGGCCACAGAAACAGATAGTTCTTTAATGCAACTAAAAATGTGTACTTGAATGAACCAGGACTCTAGGTCAATTCGGATGGCGACTTCCTGTCCTGACACCAGTGCGGCCGGTAAGCGGGGCTGCAGTCGCCCAGCCGCCTGCCACCGCCGGGCTCTGGACTCTCGCCTTCTGTGTGGGGCTCCCGGGGTACCCCCCTGCCCAACCACCCCACCCCGGGCGGCAGCTGCTTAAACTCACTTTCCAGGAACAGCTGAGAAGTTGTGCTGCAGGTGTGTCATGCAAGGTTTACTTATTAGGTGGTTATTCCAAGTTTTCGCAGTACTCACTTAAGCAGAACTAAATGGAGATTCACCGAGCACGGAGACTCTACGAAGGAGGGCTTTTCCTAGGGTTCGGTGGGACGTTGTGCTTCTGTGAACTGAACCTTCCTCTTACTGCCGAGGTCACGGGCTTAGTAGGATTAGCTTTCTGTGTGGCGGCCCGCAGAGCCGTGTGAGCAAACAAGACGCCAGGAGGCCCCGGGGGCCTCGGAATCAAGAGGGCAGCCCCGCGGAGCAGGGAGGGCAGCTACCGCGTTCTTGGCAACGTCCGGACTGATGGGGCTGGCGGTCTAGCGGCCAGACGGACGGACGGATGGGGCCCGCACGGGCGGACACGGAGGGAGACCCGCTCACAGCGCCTGGCTGAGAACGGGCCTGACCATAGCGTGTCCACGGCACCGAGTGTGAGACCGGCGAGCTCGCTTCCAGGAGAGGCGGCTGCAGCACCTGGAGTCCGCGGCCCCGCCACCCCTGAACGGCGCGAAGGGCCGACTTCCAAGCTCTGCCATCTTCGTGAACCATCGTGTCACGCGTTTGAACTGACTGAGGAAAAAACTAAGAAAATAATTTAAATTGATGTGTTCGGGGCTTTAACACAGGCGGAGGACGCTAGTCAGAAGAGGAGATGGAACTTCACGCTCTGAGAAAGCCAAGTGACTGGTCAGAAACAGATATTGTTGCCACCTTGTAATTTCTGCTTTAATGGCGATCAAGTTAGAAAATGTACAGTTCCACCTGTCCATACTATTCCTTTATAAAAGGCAGATTTCGGGTAAGCTTCTAAATGCATGCATAATGTAGAGGCTAATGCTTCCTGGCGGTCCTCAGTTCCTGAAAGTTGAGCTTCTTCAGGTGTGTTCTAAGCTTTTGTCGAAATAGTCGTGAAGGATATGTTATTTTTGCATAATGAGGTAATATCTCAGGGGCGGGCACTCCTCGCCAGAAGACCATATCCACCCACCTGGCCTAACCTGCACGAGGCTGCAGGGAGCGGAAAATGCCACCAAAGGTGTCGGGTCGGCGGATATTTTGCTGAAGGAGTAACACTTACATCGCACCGAGCGCTTCTCTGTAATAAACACCAAGGTCGGTTTTCGTAGCTGTGAACTGTGTACACAGTTCTGGTCTGTCTACAGGCTGGTCTACAGGCTGGTCTGTCCTGGAGCTAGAAGTCTCGCCTGGAGAACAGAACCCACGTCTTTGCTAAGGTTGCGTTTGCAGTAACACAGCTGAGAGCACTGTTGCATAGGAACACAGTCCCCTCCCTGCCTTTCCACGGCTGCCGGAGACCACGCTCGTTTGCCAAGCCAGCAGTTCCTAGATTCCTGGTTTCGTCTGTCTGCTGGGAAAGCAGGACAGAGGTGGGAGTGCTAGATGGCCGGGACGGCAGACCAGTGAGGCGCGCCGGGTCCCAGGGCCCCCTAGCACGGGCGAGGGCAGACGCCCCCGGGTATTTACAGCCCACACCACGGCCCTCCTGAGGTGGCCCTTCCGGGGGTCTCTCGTTCTGTGACAGCAGCTATATACACACGTGTGCACGGGGTTACGTGGAGGCGGCAGACTCGCGTGACGGTGTGGACGATCTTAATTAAGGTTCTGCTTTTTGCTAGTCGGACAGGATGTGAACAAAGGACACTGGAAAGACCCCCTTCCTTTCAGGCTGTCCTTCAATGTGCCCAATCTGTAGGGAGAAGAGAGAGTTGTCAGGCTGGAGGCAGCCAGCAGCTGCCCAGTGACAAGCCCCGTGGGTCACAGTCCCCGCGGACTCGGCCCACAGGCCTGGGGTGGAAGGGGCGGACGCTCCCCCGCCCTCTGGCGGGCCACACACCAGTTAGCAGAACAGCTAACAACAGAAGGTGCGGCCCACTCTGCGCACCTGCGGTGATTGTGGGACCCCCGTCTTATACCCGGGCCCGCCCCCCACACCAGGTGGAGAGCCTGCCCGTGGTCTCACACAGGCTGCAGACTCGAGTCCGTGCTCTTCGCCCAGGGCACAACTGCCTCTCCCGCTGAGCGACCTCAGACAGGCCTCGCGAGCCTCTTGTCTGGAAGACGGGGCTAAAAAACCCTTTCCTCTGGGGCCTGTGGTGAGATCACACAGTCACCCTGGCGGGAAGGGATGCTCTGGACCGAGCTTGTTTTCTGGTTGCTGTGGGGGGAGGAGACGGTGAGGGCAACTCTACCATCTGCTGCCCAAGCCTGCGCCACAGTCACCCGCGAGACCTTGCCATGATCTCAGTTAGACCAACACTCAGTGCAGGAAAGAGAATCCCATCGCGAGCCTTCCACAGAAAGAGCAGGACGTGCACGCTGGCTTCAAATGACAAACGCAGAGAGAGGAGGGTGGCTGTAAGAGCTGGGCCAGGCCAGCTCTCATCTCCGTCCACAGAACACCAGCGGCGCCCACGGCGGCTGGAGCAGGAGCTGCAGGCTAGCCTGGGCTGCTTCCTCCATCTACCAGGTCTGTGGCCTTGGGCCACCACTGGGCTACTGGGCATGCTTTTCATATCTTGAGGGTGGAATGGACTGCAAACCTAGCTTCCCCGGCTCAGGGGGCCTCACTCAGTTGGAGTCCTGCACGTGAGTGGGTTTTGTGAATCGGAGGTCAGTGGTGGCGTGGACAGCATCGTTTTATGTCTGGCTTGGCAGATGTGCTGACGGCACACAGAATTCCCGCTGAGGACAACGCTAGAGGCACTTACTCCCTCTGGGTCCTCTGCTGTCGTCACCGGTTTCTTAGCAAAGGATCTGATCACTACCTGCTTATGATAATATCAACGTATCCCGGGACGCCTGGGTGGCTCAGTTGGTTGGTCGACAGCCTTCGGCTCAGGTCATGATCCCGGAGACCCGGGATCGAGTCCCGCATCAGGCTCCCAGCTCCACGGGAGTCTGCTTCTCCCTCTGACCTTCTCCTTGCTCATGCTCTCTCACTGCCTCTCTCTCAAATAAATAAATAAAATCTTAAAAAAAAAAAATATCAACGTATCCCAAGCAAGTTCTTGGGACATCTTTGTGAGGCAGGGTTACTCCTGTCCCATTTCCGAGCAGGAAAACTGGCTTACGGAAGGAACAAGCCTTAGCCAAGGCCATAGAACGACTCAGGGACTTGTGCCGGGGTCTTCAGAGCCCATCTCCTTGTCATGACTCTAAGGTGGCTCTCGAGCAGGCTCCGTGCCAGGAACAGGCCCAACCCTAATGGAAGAGGCAGGAAAGGCCACGGGGCCACCCCCAGCATGTCCCCCCCACCCCCCAGAGAGAGACAAAGAGGCCTCATCACTTCCTTTGGGGCATCCCTGCTTCAGCACCCTGCAAATCCCGGGCCAGTAATTCTGTTCTCCCAAGCATCCCTGGCTTCCACCGGCCAGAGGCTCAGGGCAGCCCCCTTGGGTTCTGACAACCGAAATTCCTCCCACACAGCCAAAGGTCCCTGGAGGGCAAAACTGCCCCTGCCTGAGAGCCACTGCTTTGGTCCAAGCAGAATCCCTATGGCTGTGACCAAGAGTCTGGAGGCATTCTCCAGGCCCAAAGGTGCATGCACACCTGCACATGTGTGTACGTGTGTGTAAGTACACTCAGGTGTGTTTCTGGGCCAGAGTGGGCTCTGCGGGCTCAGCTATGAACCACAGGTCCCTTTCTCAGCAGACAGGATGGGGGTCCCTCTGGGCTGGTGGCACACAGGCTACCAAGGAAGCAGTGTCTCCACACCAATGCTGGGGAACACTCAGCCAAGGGAGAAGTAAGACCACCACCCATGATGCCTCTGGCCTGCCGGCTGTCCCAGGAGCCTCACTCTGGACACAGACTGAACAGCACAGACCCGTGGGGCCACACTTCGCATCACTGACAATCTGCAAATGGCCACTGCGTGAGGACAGCAAGGCCTTTCCTTCCAGACACCTGGGCAGCAGGTCTTAATGTAAAAGGGATTGTTACAGGTATTTTTCACTCAGTCCTCTAGAATCCAGAGAGGAAGGTGTCATGCCTCACTTGACAAAGACAGAACCACAGGCTGGATAAAGGAGCCTGAGGCCGGCACGGAAGGGGGAGAGCCCTCAGGCTCTGGGCTCCAAGAGGATTCGGAATCTTGACTGCCTGCTCCCAGCTGTGTCACGCACTCAGCCCTCCCGAGCTCTCGTCTCACATCTGAAATGGCCGGACATGCCTGTGGCTCACAGGCTGTGGGAACACGAGGGTCAATCACGTGCACACGTTAATTCTCCCGACGCCATTTCAAAGCCCCGCGGCTGCGTGCCTGGCACGACCTCGTAAGGGGAGACAGTCGGCGAGAACGCTGGAGGGGCAGCGAGGCGCCGGGCCGGGTACCTACCCACCACTCCTGGTCCTCCTCCCCCGTGACGACAATCACTTCCCCCTCCATGAAGGTGAGCTCGTCGTCATTGTCCGCCTGGCAGTCGTAGATGGTCTTCACTCGTCTCACCTTGTTTTTCCCCTTCAAGACAGAAACGGGGCTTTACTGGGAGAAAAGGACACACGGATCCTGGGTGTGTGATTTAACCTCACCGAGCCTCAATTTTTCCTCTGTCAAGGGGGAGGCCTGTCCGCCAGGAGCCCAGGAGCTGTGTGCTCCCTCTCTCTTCCCGAGTGCTAGGATGGGGCCTGGCCTTCGGGGGGGGGGGGCACGCTGCCCATCATGTTCACGGGCAAACTGTGGCTGGGGATTGAGATACAGCCTCACCAAAAGCCCTGAGGCTCCCTGCCCTCCCCACCCCCAAGAGCAGCTTGCAGAGATGACAGCAGAGTCTAAAAATGGGCTTGGGAAACATGATGTAAAGAGAAATGTGCAGCTTCTGCATACTGAATGCATAGCATAAACAAATTTCTCAGTCCCCTCGCGGAAGTCCTAAGTCAGCACATGCTGGTTAGACAGGGCGGCGGCCCTGGGCGGGAGGATCCCAGGCAGTTCTCTGAAATGTTCTAATCTGTGATCAGTTTTCACTTGTGCTTTTATCTGTTGGGACTGCTGATTCTTTGCAAATAGGAAGATGGAAATAGAGAAATCCTCTTCTAAAGGATTTTGGAGCCTAGCTCATTCAGTAATTAGTATTAAAAAAAGCAAGCTGCGTCTCTCTGTGTTTTGGGTCAAGAGAGTTCTCTGTGCCCTGGTGTCTCCCTCAGTCCCCCTGCTCCTTTCTGCCGCCTGTCGGGACCGCAGCAGGACAAGGCTTAGTGGTCTTAGCTCCAAGGCCCGCGAGGCTCCTTGATCATGGGGAGGATTCGATGAGGGCATAAAACCACAGTCAAGTGCAGAGTCTGAGCCGGCCTCTTGCACAACGCCATCTGGGGCACCAGGACTCCACTCTCATGGCAATGCTGTTTTTATAATGAGCCAGGGCAGAACTGTTGTGTGGAGTGCGGGACCTTCTGGTTCTCACTGACCGTGTTCCTCAGCCTGGGACACCAGGGCCCCTGCTGGGGTGCAGAAGAGGGCAGGACCAATGACCACTGAATCCTCTGGGAGCACTTGTCCAAAAAAGGTTTTTTGGGGAAAAAAAGCATTTTTATGTTAAAATAAAACTGATATATTTTAGAGTAGAAAGCATTTCGTGAAAAGGAGGAAACATGGGCCTTCAACTGAATTTTGCCTGTGTCAGTCTCTCTGGGCTTTGCCTCCGGTCCCTCCAGGAAGATGCAGTGAGAAGAACTGAGTGGACGAGTCTCAGAACCCTGAGAGGGAACACGCCCTCCTGTGATTCTGGGAAAGGAGAAGTATCACTGTCTCGGCTCTGAGGTCCCAGGACAAGGCTGACCACTTGGCTCAGCACCTGCTCGGTGCCGCTCCTCAGTCACCGCACTTAGCTGCCCGTGAGCTTAGTTGCCGCACGAGCTTCCTTCTGCACGAGGGCACCGAGGCCCAGAGAAGTGAGTAGTGGGCCCAGGTCCCGTAGAGAGAGCAGGCCGTGAAGCCCGCCTGCTGGAGTCCAGCACCCGTGTCCCTCACCATGGGGCTCTGCTCTGCTGCACCGCAGAACCCCAGCCGGGGCGCAGGCCCTCCCGCCAGGTTTCGGAGTGCGCCAGCGTCTGCCAAAGCCCAGAACCGGCCTCTACCCACCGTGTTGATCTTCCTGGGCAGCGGCACAGGCGTCTCAGGCAGGGTGGGCGTGAGGTCAGTGGCATCTTCGGACGCCTGCTTCTGGATGGCATCTCGGGACTGCACGTTTGGGGAGAGATCTGCCGGGTGTGACTTCTGGGTGATGTCGGGGGGCTGCTGGGCCTTGGGGGACACCTCTCCAGTCTGGGACTTCGCCAGCAGGTCTCCCAGCTGTGGTTTGGGAGGCAGGTCCTTCATCTGCGGCTTGGGAGGTAAGTCTGCCAGCTGGGGCTTGGGGGGCAGGTCGCCCAGCTGGGGCTTGGGGGGCAGTTCTCCTGGCTTCGGTGGCAAATCTCCGATTTGGGGTTTGGGAGCCAGTTCCGTGGGCTTTGGCGGCAGGTCTCCGGGTGGTGGCTTCTGCGGTAACTCTGTCAACTGTGATGACTTCTGGAAGATCTCGGCTGGGATGTTGGCTTTGTCCAGGGAGAGGTGATGGCTGGTTTCTGTTTTCCTTAGCGCCACTGTGGGAAGCAAGCACAGAGAGGGAGGTCTCTAGAGGGGGCCCCAAGGCAGGGAAGTGCTGCCCCCTCCGTTGGTCACTGGGAGGACGGGGCCGGCAGTGGTGGGGGGGGGTGTAGTGCATGCCCGCTCCAGGGCAAAACCCAAGTGCACAGGTGTGCAGTGCCCATTCTTAGAGGAAAAAAGCTGGAAGCCTGGAAGGCGTCCACATGACCATATGTGATTGCATGCCTCAGTTACCTAAGAACGGGATGTCCAAACTAATCCAGAACTAAAAAAGAAAAAAACAAACAAACACTGGAATACAAACAGGTTACAGAAAATTAGACATAGAGAGTTAGGTTTTCCACAAAACTACCACCTAAACATAGCCACTTACAGTAATGTCCCGTACTTCCTTCTGGACTCTTCCACACATTTTCCATAGACAGAACTGTGGTCTGCTTTTATCTATATACTGCTTTAGTAAGAGTATTTGCCAGGTCAATAAAATTCCTCTAGTGGCAGTAGATAATTTTTTTAAAGATTTTATTTATTCATAAGACAGCACGAGCAGGGGGAGGGGCAGAGGGAGAAGGAGAAGCAGGCTCCCCACTGAGCAGGGAGCCCAATGCGGGGCTTGATCCCAGGACCCTGAGATCATGACCTGAGCCAAAGGCAGACGCTTGACCAACTGAGCCACCCAGGCGGCCAGCAGTATATAATTTTTAATGTTGCATTCTGTCCCATTCCGTAGCTGTATCAGAATTTATTATGAATTCCCCATGTCTCTAGGATTCCCATACTACATACGAGATCAAAGGTCTCCCCTCTCGTTACCTCCCCCACCCCTCTGAGGGACTATCTGTTCCACTTTGGTGATACAGCCACACCTACTTAGGAAACCCTACACCGCATTACAACAGACTTTGTAACTTTGTTTCTTGCCCACTTACTAAGTTGCAGAGAATGTGCTAGGCAGGTCCTCCCTATTCCCTGTACCGCCACAGTGTCATTCTGCACCACTTGGGATTCTAGTTTGTGGAACCATTCCCACAGCTCTTGGCACAGCTCTATTGGTGGGACCTAGGACACTGAAGACATGTCTCCAAGCCCAGCTCCACCATGTATTTGACTTGCTGTGTGATCTTGGGTAAACGACACAACCTCCCTGTGCCTTCCTTCCTTATTTCTAAAGCAGGAGTTAATACAGGTAAAGAATTTGCCAACAGGACCTGGCAGGCTCTAAGTATCCTCTAAGGGTATTATCGCTACTGTAGGGCAGGGTTCCTTGAGGCCAGGATTCGTATTTTTACGTATCCTTGGAACGCTGGCTCCGGTATAGAGGCCAAGCACATCCTATGCATTCAGCAAGGAAACAGAGGACTGAGGCACACTGAGAAAGTCACACTAAGAATTGTATTCTAGAAGTACAATACATTCAGAAAGATACTCTTACAGTTTACTATGAACAACAACAAAACAAAACAAAACAAAAAGAGAAGATGAACCCCAGGGCTGCCGACCGTCACCAGCTGCACCGTGGCTGCTTCTGCTCAAGGCCTGCTCAGCCACGTCCCCGCCCACGGGCTGGCCCCGGCCCTTCAGCTGATATGGCTCAGCTCAAGGGGTTCAAGTGAGCCAGTCCTCTCTTGCAAGTCACACACTGGGTAAAGGCAAGTCTGAGGCAGCAGTAAGGGGGGCTGGGGAGCTTCCCGAGGCGGCGGGGCTGGCCAGCCTTGCTGTACACCCCTCATGGGAAACAGAAACTGTAAGCGCCAGGCGGATGCAGCCCTAAGACATTCGAGTCTGGTTCGAGGAACTGGTCCTTTAGGAGGGATGGGAGCCAAGCAATGCGATGCTTGTGGCCGAATGGGCGGCACGGCGCCGTTCACAGTGGACAAGCTGTGCTCCGTGTGGCTGCGGGATGACGGGGTCCACCTAACACTTCACGGCACCAGACAGCAGAAGACCGTGCAGCCAGGAAAAGTTGTTTGTGATGGAAAATGTTTCTGATGTATTATGTGAAACCCCCCCTCTTAAATCGAAACCTAAAACAAAGTACAACAGTAAAAACGATATTAGCTAGTTGTGTATGTTGGGTGATATAAGAAGACATAAGAAGACAGGTGGTTTGTATTTTTCTTCTCTTTGTCTGTATTTTTTCAAATCTTCTACAATGAATACATGTGCTTTTATAATAGGGAGAAACAAAATGAGAGAATTTCTCCTCTAGGAAAGCTTGCCCAGCCTTCGGCTGTTCCTTTTCCAGTCTGGTTTTATGTTTTCCCCTCTCCAATTAAAAGTCCTTTCTGACCCGCCTACACTGTTGGTGGGAATGCAAGCTGGTGCAGCCACTCTGGAAAACAGTATGGAGGCTCCTCAAAAAGTTGAAAATAGAGCTACCCTACGACCCAGCAATTGCACTACTAGGTACTTACCCTAAAGATACGAATGTAGTGATCCGAAGGGGCACGTGCATTATAGAAGCAATGCCCACAATAGCCAATCTATGGAAAGAACCTAGATGTCCATCAACAGATGAATGGATAAAGAAGATGTGGCGTATATATACAATGGAATATTATGTGGCCATTAAAAGAAATGAAATCTTGCCATTTGCAACAACGTGGTGGGTATTATGCTGAGCGAAATAAGTCAATCAGAGAAAGACAATTATCATATGGTCTCACTCATATGAGGCATTTAAGAGGCAGAGTGGGGGGCTTGGAGGATAGGGAAGGAAAAAATGAAACAAGATGGGATCGGGAGGAAGATAAACCATAAGAGACTCTTAATCTTATAAAATAAACTGAGGGTTGCTGGGGGTTGGGGTGGGATAGGGTGGCTGGATGATGGACATTGGGGAGGGTATGTGCCGTGGTGAGTGCTATGACGTGTGTAAGCCTGACGATTCACAGACCTGTACCTTTGGGGCAAGTAATACATTATATGTTAATAAAAATAATTAACTAAAAAAATTTAAAAAAAAAAGTTCTTTCTGAACTGCCTTTTTAACTCTGAAGGAATGACAGGCAAACTTTCCCCCCAACTGGATCAGAGTGTCACTGCCGGAGCGAGCCCCATTAGAACAAGAAAGAGAGGCTGAGGCAGGGACCATTTCCTGGGTGTCCTGTGCAGGCCGGCAGGGGCGTGTGGCCCTGAGGGTAGGGCGGTGGGAGGTTTGGGTCCTGTTCACTGAGAAGACAGAAGCCAAGTCATTTTGAGGACAACAGAGAAGGTGTGAAGGAGACGAGGGCTAGGGCAAGGGCGAGTCAGAGGACCCAGCAGAGGGAGGGCACCAGGCAGCCTCAGAGGACTGCATGAGCTCAGGAGTCAGGAAGCAGAGCGGAGCTGATGTCCGGACTCTGTTTCTCCAGCCCAGAGATGATCAAGAGAGCAGAACCGGCACAGGAGGCGTGTGGAAGAGGACAGAGAGTGTTAGGAGAGACGCCGGCTTACGAACCAATGTGGGACAGGGAGAAAATGGCGGCAGCCATGGGGGGTGAGCAGTTGGGCTAAGAACTGCTGTGGTTTGGGAGCAAGATGAAGGGAGCTGGACAGGAAGGTGGAAGGAATCAGGGGTAACGTGTGATCAGTGGGGGAAGAGCACAGGGCTGACTCGGGGGCAGACTGCTGACAGTGGGCCCAGTGCCCCGAAAACACCTCGAACTTCTCTGGGATCAGGACAGCCCTTTGGGCAGAGGTGAGAAGGGGAAAACAATGACTTGAGATAAAGACTCAGTAAATCCAGGGAAAGCTTCCTCTGTGTTCCACGGAGAATGAACTGACAGCCACCTGGGCTCTCTCATCGTACTACACAGGAGCCTGGTCAGTGCACTGCCAAATACGCCACTTCCCCAAAGACCCGGGGGAGGGGTGGATCCCAGCTTCCCATCCTGAATCCCTAACTTTGACTTCTGGGGACAAAAGTCTTGCTGTAGGCACGGAAACCCATGGAGCGGCCACGAGTCCTTTGAGCCTCCATCTGCCCTGTGGCCTTGCAACCCTAATTGAGGATGGACAAGATGAACCAAAGGCGTCTGTGGGTGTTCTCAGCTCCCAAGCTGGAGCTGGCAACAAAGAAGGAGGAGCAGATAAGACAACGGACATGCTGGTCTTAGGGATGGAAAGCTCGATCTGGATTAAGGAAGATCTGGTCAAAGAACCGAGTGTCTTTGCTTGGCAGGAAGGAGCATTTGTAGACACTGCTTGCTTGTGCTTCTCAGAGCACAAGTGTCTCTGCTTTGCATGATGGATGCCGTCCCAGGAAAGGATTTCTGTGCCATGGAAAGTGAGGGGCTTTCTGAAGCGTGACCTCATTTAGTCCTGGCAAAACCTCACGAAGCAGGTATTCCTGCTCGTGTTTACAGGTGAGGAATCAGGCTTCAGGAAGCTTCCGAGTCCCTGGCCCAGGCCACATGGTGAGCGAGTGGCAGAGCTGGTACTGGTTTCCAGGTCTCAGACTGTGCTTGCAAGAGGAGAAGGAAGGGTATTCCCAGACCCAGGGATGATAGCCTATCTTCTAGAAAAGGACTGTGGTTTTTTGGGGCAAGTATGGTGTTTTGCTAATCACAAAAACTGAGTTTATAAATATCTTTCTTTGTTGAACAGATACTTATTGGGCACCTACTACATGCCAGGTGCTGCTTTAGGCATCTGGGATTAAGCCATGAACTAAAGAGACAGAGACTGCTGTCCCCTTGGAGGGCACCGTGACAGTCTAATTACATGAACACGAGAAAGAAATCTTACCTTTCTGAGGTAGTTTAGGAAGAACTCTTGGACCAAGGGCAGTCTTTGCAGAGCCGGTGCTAATTAATAAATAAGAATCATTTAGTTATCTCAAAATGTTGTAATATCGCTAGTGATCTAATATTCAAGGAATCACAGAGGTATGCTGAATTCTCTAAAAACCCTTTCAAAATTTCTTCAACAAAAGATTACAGTCTGTTTTCCGTAATTCAAAATTTGCCTGGCTGGGGAGGACCCAGGAAAGGGTGAACAGGCTCTAGGAATGACAAAGCCGCCACCTCCACTCCTTAGGTAATGTCTGAGTGTCCGGCGGAGCGTGACCTCAGGGGACCGCACGGAAGTCTGTGTCCACACAGGACACTATCTGCCACCCTAACTCTTGCCACACCCCCGCCCCAGGTGAGGACACTGACGTCTGGGGACTTTCAGCAGAGGGTCCCAAGGCTGGCCAGGGGAGGAGCTTATAAGTGGAGACCTCGTTCTGATCAGCGCCAGGGCGCGGGTCGGGTATCCCTGGGGGCACCAGAGCAGACAGTGTGGGTCTCAGACCTCTGACTCCCTGAGCTTTCCCTCCTCTTGGAGCACTTACAAAATGAGTAGGGAAAAACACCCAAGTCTCGGGAACAGAAGTCCACCGCGTGGGGTCTGAATGATCCAATGCCCCTCCCCATGCCCCTGCCACCACCGATATGCCAGGGCTGCGGAGGGCACGTGCGAGCCGGCTCCCTGGTGCTCCTTCAGCAAGAGGCTGGAGCTATTCTCAGAGGACGCCAGGGCCCGGCAGCCCCAAGGACGCACAACGGCCGAGCACCGGAGTCCTCTGTGCCAAGAGCCCCTCTGAATCTCCCATTTGTCCACTTCTTCCCTAGGATGTCCCAAGGATCGGCTCTCCCCTCTTTGTCCCCTAACTGAATTTAAAGGAACAGGGAAAGCCAAACCAACTGAACAAAACAGAGTCAAAGAAGAAGAAATGCACGTGCTGTCAGCTCCTAGCCGCGCTCTCCTCAGCTCCCGTGAAATCCTACTGCCCCCAGACTATGGACATAATGTCCCTGCAAATCTGGAAACGTTGAACCCTCTGGCGCGTGTTCTCAGGGAAGCACGCCCATCGATTACTGGCGTGAGCGCGACGGTGATTCCTGGCCGAGGCCCTGGGTCAACCTGAACGCCTGTGGGTCTGGGCCGCTTCCTTCGCAAACAAACATGAGGCCGCCACGGTGTGCACATTTGCGTGCGTGCATGGGTGGCTTGATTCTCTTTAAAAAGCATTTTGAGGGCACTCTCCATGTACCAGACACTCTCCCCCTCTGGAAGAAGACCCCAGAACTGCAGTCTGAGTCCCCCCCGAGCTGGGTGGAAGGGGGACGGAGCGGGAACGTCGGGCGGGATGTGAGGGGAGGGGACGATGGGACGTGGAGTCTGGAGGACCACTGGGTTGAGTCCAGCTCTGACATCTGCCACCACTTAACCTCTCAAGCTCTCAGGCCTTTCCTTCATTTATACAATGGAAGGAACAGTAATCGGTCTTTCTGACAAAGTTGTAAAGACTAAGTAGGACAGTGGCATTAACATGAATGGAGACTTTGTTTTGCTCTTTGATAAACTCTAGAAGGCAACCCCCTACACCAGCTGACTCCTTCTCCCTGAGGTTTTGGGACTGGAAGTGGCTCTTTGTGTCTTTATCTCAGATCAGGCTGCTGGAGAAAACTCTGTGCATTGGGATTGGACAGATGTTGTCCACAGAAGATCTTCCAAAGTATCCTGTTTCCATGAAAGCAGGGAAGGAAGGGATGCTGCTTTTAGCCTAGCTTAAGCAAATCTTACAAATGGGGCACTTGGAGAGTCCTATTTTTATGTCTGAAAATCTCTGGGCTGTCAGATTTCCCTGAGGATAGTTTTAACTCCCAAGTCTGTAAAAATGAGTCAAGAGTAACAAAACAAAGCTACTTACTTAAAAATTAAAAATACAGCCTCATTCTGGTAGACTCTGATATGAGGGAAGCGAGGTCTGTCCCCACCGGGAACCTGGAGGCAGCAGAGCCTGGCACTGGACACCCCAGCCTGCTGACGTGCCCGGACACAGCGGCTCGTCCCGGCTGGCCCCCGAGGGCCAGGTGCACAGACAGTAGACGTTTCGTTTCTTCTCCCCATCAGCACCAGCTGGCAGGCCACACTTTGAATATATTGCCACTAACACCCATTTCTAGAATTTCGAACAGTGAGCTGTGATCCCAGCCAAGGGAGAAACGTGCAGGCGGCTTACCTTGATTGCTGAGACAGTCCCTCAAACTTGTTTGCGGTCTTACTTGATGATGATGGACCCACATCGTTACCTACAGGGAAAAATCACACATCATGTTGTATCTTCAGACAGGGAAGTGGAATAAGGGGACTTAGGACGAGGCAGACAGGCACCCCCTGGTTCGAAAAAGGAACTGGAAGGTTTCGAGCTACAACTGTATGCATTTGTAACTTTAAAACAAAACTAAGCACCGGTGTGGGCTCTGACAGTGTTTACTTTTTTTTTTTAACTTTTATTTTTTTTGCTATTCAACGATTATGTCAAAAAGGTGAGCAGCCCGCCCCCAGGCAAGGCCTGTAAGATCATAGAACTTTGGGGATGTCCCGTTGGCTTAGGAACTTGTCCTTAGCTTGGGTGCGGGAAAGAAGAGTAAAACCTCAAATTCACCCAGAGGCCGCATGCCGGGAGACTAGCCCTGGGAGCCAGACTCAGAAGAGACAACCACAAACTGTGTGTGCGGACGCTCTTCAGCAGGGTGGGGATAGCTGGCCGTCTGCGGGGCAAGACTCTTAGGCACTCTTGTCATCACTCACTCAGACGTTAGCATTTATTAAGCACCAACTAGGTGCAAGGCCTGGATGGAGAGCAGAAGGCACAAAAGAAAATCAAATGTCACTGTTCTCGCCGAGCTTCTGATCTGGCCCAGGCAATGTGTGTGCACAAGCGAGACTGATAGTACAGAATGAGGTCAACAGCGAACAGGGCTGGGTGCTATGGAAAGGAAACAGTGTCAAAAACCCACTGGTAAGAGGTGCAGGGAACGTCCTCTTCGCCCGACAGAGCACCTGAACGGCAAGGCACTTTCTAATGGGGAGGGGCACAGCAAACCACAAACGTGCTCTTTGTCCAGGAGAAGGCAGGAACACTGGTGAGGGTAAGTCCTGTGTGACCCATCCCACGGTGCGAGGAGCACAGAGCGCCAGGCTGCCAGGCGCCCAGGAGGACTCCCTGGGCCCTGCAGGGTCTCTGGGGTTAACTGTCCTTGCCCGCCCTTCAAAAGACTGCCGTGCAAAGTCCAGGTGTGCCCCTTCCTGCCCGGCCTAGACACCCACAGGATCCCCCGGGTGGCGTGGGGAAGGGGCTGGCTGACGAGCAGCAGAAACGGGAGGGTAGCAGCAGAGGACAGGAGCGGCTGAAGCACCGGTCTCTGTACCCTACGTGGTGTGTCTGCCCCACAGCACCCACGGCTGCCCGAGCGCTTCTCCTCACAATGGGAAGGACTGGCGTTATTATCCTCATTTTAAAGATGAAGGAACAAGGTGAAGTGCACTGGTGGCTGCCGATCTCCCGGGAAGTCCTGCCGCGGGCCTACAGCCTTGTCGCTTCCTGTCCTGTCGCCCCGATGGTGACGTCAATAGCAGCAGCCACCGTCCCCCGAGTGTTGAGACGGAGTGAGGTACGGGGTAAGTATGTCACTGGGATCAGGCCCACGAGGTACTGAGTCCAAGTCCCCTCCCTGCTGTTTTTGAAGAAACACACAAAGTGGGACAGCTAAGCCCAGGGTCAAGTAGCTGGTAGGGGTGAGCTGGGATCCAGAGCGGAGCAGCCGGCCTCCAGGATCTGTACTAACCAGCCTTCTCACTGCTCGCCCCACTGAGCCCCCACTGAACCTCCCGGACAGGGAAAGGCTGGCGGAGGGCTAAGGCGGGGCTCCTGGACACAGCTTTCTGTAACTCTAGGACACACCTGCAGGAAGAAACTAGCTAAACTGGTGTTATTCCGGCCGATGATTTTCAAATACAGCTTTATTTTAATAAGACCCTCCTCCAGCCACCGGTCCATTTCCATGAGCCATCACTGGGACTGAACGACTCCTCCCGCAGCCTCTCAGGGATCCTCCCAGCTATGAATGCCACTCACGGAGGCGTTTCTTTTCAGCAAGGCGTTTAGTGTGAGTCTTGGGGACTGGCTCTCAGATCTCACACTTTGAAACTTCAATGAGCCGTAACAATGAAAATGTCAAAGAAAGTTCTATGTCAGGATAAACCGCTGCACCTGTTAATTCCCTTTCCAGGTAGAAAACATTCCAAACCAGTGATTCTTAACCTCTTATGTGAAGGACGGATTATGACACCACCTGGGGTGCAGAAGGCCCCTCGCTCTATTTCTGGCCACCCACTCTAGTGTCTCACAGATGAGCCATCACCCCAGGGGCTGTGGTCTGACTCTGTAGCCCAGATGTCTGGGCCCACCTTCAACTCTGCTCTCTGGCCACTCGAGGTGACTCTCTATTTCTCTCCAAAGACACTGTGTTTCTCTGCCTCCGTAACTTTGGCCCTCTGTCCGTTCTCTCTGCAACAGCAAACCCCTCCCACTCGCTGTGAACTCCTAGGCAACCTGCAAGGGGCCTCTCCAAAGCCAGCTTCTAGCCAGACTTGCCCACGCCCTCCTCCCTGTCAGCCTACCACCGCTCAGCACAGAGCAGCGGTCAGGAGTGCAGATTCCGGAGCCCGACAAGCTGGGTTTGAACTCCAACCCTGCCATCGCTCAGTGCGTGCGAGTCTGGATTAAAATGCTTTTTCTACTAAGCCTCAGTCCCCTCATCTAGAAAATGGGAACAAAACAGGATCTACTCCACCAGATGGGTATGAGCACCACAAAAGACAAACTGTGGAGTGCAGACCACAGTGCTGGGCCACAAGGAGCATGACACGAATGGAAACTATTATTCACAGCTCTCCAATGGAATGCAACAAAATGATGATCTACTCACTGAGCGAGCATCTCAAAGGCAGGCGCTGTGCCCCGGTCATCTTTACAACCTCACTTGCTAGCCCAGGCTCTACCACACAGCAGCCACTGAGTTCCCGAGGAATGAAGTCAAGGGCAACAGCCCTGACGCACCTGCTCCTCTGCCCAGATTCATTTCCCCCACACCTAGGGGAAGGCCTCTGTGGTTGGCAGACAGGAATGCCTCAAGCTCATGGCTAGGCAAAGCCCATGTGCCATGCCTGGGAGGAAAAGTGTGACTTGGACACATATCTGAAAAAAGGACAGTATTCAAGGGAGGAGTAAAAACATGGAAGCAGTTCAATCCCCTTTTCTCTCTTCATGCATCTTGGAAAAGAACTCCTGTGTACAAAAGGTGTGTGCCAGCAGGATGCTGGGCCGGCAGGGGAGGAAGCTGTGGCCAAGATTCGGGGTCAAACACTGGGCCAAGAGCCTATGGACAGACAGGACGACACTGGCCCAGCAGCGAATGACCCACGGGCTTCAGGACTGAGCTGGAACCGTGGATCGATACGGGAGCCCTGGGGTCGGAAGTGGGTTCATACACCAGCTCTGAAGTGAGCAGAGCTGGGATTCTGAACAAGCATCTGACTGCTCCGTGCTTCCGTTTCCTCACGGCAAACTGCAGACGGTGAGTCTCCGTCGTACAGGACGGCTGCGGTGGCTGAGTACGACGACGGAGGAGTGAGTGCCCGGGCCTGGTACACAGGAAATACTCTGCAAATGGGAGTAGCCGTCACTACTTTCTAGATAAGCGCACAGTGGGGGCGGGGTGGGTGGGGGGCAGGGAGCGGATATGAAAATTTATTGGGAAATCCAAGAAAAGGGAAGAGTAAGACACTTCTGTCCAGAGGCTCTTTTCCAAACCAATACCGTTCCATGAGCGGACGTGATTGCCTTGGATCAGACATTTCAAATGCTGAGTCTTTCACCTGAAGTTCTGGCCTTGAAAGAGGAGTGAACCAATCTGTGGTAGTTTTTCATCTATTATCTGCTCTACAATAGTAATAAAAAAAAGCTCATACAGTTTTAAGTCCCAGTGACCAAAAGATAAGGAAAGTGATTTCCAGAGGTCATGTAGCCTGGGATTGGTAGAACCCAGATCAGAACCTGGGCTTCCAGAATGTTCTTTTAGTGCATGTTATGGTGGCCTGTGGTGTGCTGTTGCCAGTTCTCTGAAATATCTAAGAGTAGCTCAGAGAACTGAGTTACTCCAAGATATTAATTATAAGACTCTCAAGTGTGAGAAGAGGGTTAATCTTAGGGTCACCACAAACTCGGTAATTAGATGTATTTTTTCCTTTGCTCTTGCCTATAAGAACCTCAGTGTCAAATCTGTGGTCTATTTCCAGCCACTGTATGCGATCTTATATTACACATTTTGTGAAGAGATCACACTCCTGGACTTTTACTTCGTTACCTTTATTCTCCCTTTGTCCTCATTTTAAAATTAATTTTACTTAAATTGTGTTAAAATATGTGTTGGCCTATTATAAAAGGAGGTTATAAACAAATTATTTCCAGAAGTGAGATTTAATGACATGCCACTTGAAAAAACAAAGTCCCCATAGAACCCAAATCTGCCCACAAGCCTATTTGTTTTCTCATCCAAAGCCTGCCTTAGCAGTCTCCTGAGACAGATGGCTGACTTCGTCACAATAGCGGGACCGGAGTAATGCAAAGCTGGGGCTATTTTGGGTACCGCAGACACGGTGCTGGTGGGGAGAAAGCCCGGAGTGGCCTTCCCCATGCACCAGGACTCCGTGCTGCAGATGGATGAGGAGGCAGAGCTGGGCAGAGGGGACCTTCCTGCCCGGCTACCTTCTCCCCTCCTCGCTTCATGGGTGAAGAAACGACTGTGGACATGGGGAATGGTCAAGACTCACAGAGCGATCATGTGCAGAACACAGCAGAGCCCCGAGAGGAGGAGTGCAGGCTCTCCAGCCACACAGGCTGGGGACAGGTCCTGGCTACCCGAGTCCCAGCCGTGGGAACTTGGGCAGGTGATCTAATCTTTCCATGTCTCAGTATCCTGAACGTTGAGGTCCCAGCACTTGCTACTTTGTGGAACTGTGGTTAAGAATTAGATTAAGGACTGGGGCACCTGGCTGGCTCAGTCAGGGATACATGGAGGTTGTGAGTTTGAGCCCATTGGTTGTAGAGATTACTTAAATAAAACTTAAAAAAAAATAGGTAAGTACTGTTAACTAGCCTAGCCCCATTTTATAGTTGGAGAAACTGAGGTATGGAACAATTAAAAATAATCACTGGAAGCTGCTGGGCTACCAAGTGGTAAGGATGATCAGAATCTGGGTATGGCACAGGGTCCACACTGGAGCACTCTGCCCTGAGACAGAAAGAGCACATGCCCTTGAATGGAGTTCAGAATGCCCTGGGAAAGAGCTGCGCACAGAACCACCGTGGCAACCCTGTGCCAGAGGGGCCAGGCTGGGAGTGCGGTGGTGGCTAGACTGGGAAGGCTCCTTGAACAGGTCCCTCGAGAGCAGATCTTGAAGGATGACTAAGTATTAACACAAATGAGCAGAATATTCCAGGCTGAGGCACTTTATGAGCGAAGGCTCAGATCTTAGAGAAAAGCATGTGGTTAGGGAACCTGGTGTATTTATACGGTGGGAATGTTGTGGGGAGGTAAGGCCTTGGGACAGCAAAGAGGCTGTACCTATACCATCCCCTCGTCCCGGTATCCATTCCCTGGGCCCAGATCCTAACGGCGGGTCCACAGAGGGAAGCCGTAGGCATCATCAGTGTTGTTGAGGAGACTGATCCCCGTTTCATCAGCAGTCTGGATCCCGCTTCCGGTTTCTGGAACACCACGTCAGCGGGACATAGGTAGGGACAGAACAGGCCTTGAAGTATATCTCACATACGTGCACACACATCACCTTAGAAAGAACGGCCCGACAGTCTCAGAATTACTATTTAGAGCTGTTTGTGAGTGACCACCAAAGTCTGTGTGTGGAGCACTGTCACTATGCCACCGACAGATTCTGGTTTTCCTCCTTCATGGCTGGTCATAGGTGGGAGACTCCCGCTGCGGAGAGCCGCCAGCAGATGGCTTAGGGCCCCGTCTTCGAAAGGCTAGTGGTGACTGTTTCTTACTGGAAAATGCTGCTTTCCCACACAAAAAAAAAACCAAAACAAAAGCCCAGCAGCTACCAGGTCTGCTACTGAGTGATGAGTAAGAAATCTAAGAAAGTGATGATTTCTAAGCCAGAAAACAGAAATTCTGTCAAGTTAATTGAAGACTGACTGAGCCTATAGGGCGACTTTACACAGAAAAACTGATGAACAACAGGACTGACGTTTAGTGGAATTGGGAAAAAAAGGTGAGTTTATGATTTGTGGTATGAAAATTGCACGGGTCTGACCTTCAGCAGAATGTTATTGGGTTTGGAAAGTCCTCTTGGATGAAACCTGGGGACGCCTGAAGGGTGGGGATAGTAACTGTGGACAGGTCAAGGTCACACACACGACACGCCGGTGTGGGCGTGTTCGGGAGCCTGCACTGCTCTTCCCCGGCTTGTCTCACCGGGGGTCTGACCTGTCACCGCCCCTCCACAAATGTGTCCTCCTCTGCGCAGCCTTCCCCTGCGGCCTGACACCATTTCTCAGCATTTCCGCAGCATGCCGTTAACACGTTAGCCCTAACGGTCAAGAACACTCACTCACTGGCTCGCCTGTCTTCCTCACGAGGCCATGGGCTTCCTGAGCAGATGGGTCGAGAAGGCCCACACGACAGGCACGCATGCATACGGAGGGAATGGCCAGCCACACAGACACGATCGCGCACTCACTGTGGTGCCACGGCCGGATGACAGATGTGTGCCGACCTGCATTTGGGCAAGTATGGCTTGTTCCAAAAACCCCAAAGAATCACAACACCTTCACACAGGCTTTTGAAGAGGCCCTCCAATGCGTTCAGCTGAATTACCTGTCAGTTACAACCGAAACCCAAGAAAAAAACCGCCACAACGAAACTCAGGGGCAGAAGGAGGTGACCCATGTGAACGAGCATGGTCCTCTGGAAAGCTTCTCTTCCTCTCCATGCCTCTCAGGGACCTGGCGCCGCGGGGCTCTGCAGAGGCTCTTGGTTCTTGACTTGAATTGCTGTTGGGCTAGTAAGGAGTTCTGGGGAACTAAAAAGTTAGGAAAGATGGAAACTACGTGCCTCGTGGGCGTAATTTTGTCGGTGGTCAGTTGTGCACATTTATTCACCGTCAAGTGATTACGGAGGACCTGCCACATGCGGGCTCGACGCTAGGCCCTGCAGACTGGAGAGACGGATGGAGTCCCTGCTCTCCTGGAGCTTACATTCTAGAGAGACCAAGAAGCAAACACGGAGTACTAATCCACGGTGATAAGGTACTCTGAAGGAGATGGGGGGAAAGAAGCTCCTTTAGAGAGGGGGAGTCGGGAGACAGACGCTGAAGCCAAGAAGGACGGAAGGGAGCCAGCTGCAGGGAGTGGAGCGGCCCAGGAGGGAGAGCCCGGTGTGCCTGAGCAGTGAAGAGGCCGTGTGGCATGAACAGAGGGCGAGTGCTGGACGGTCAGTGCCCCCCCCCCCCGCCCCTCCCCTGCAGGGCCCTCTAGGTCCTGGGCCAAGCGGCTGGCATTCACCCTGAAGCACACCAGGAAAGCTTTAAAGGCGAGAAGTGGCTGTGTCTAATTTATATGTTGAGCAAACCTGCTGACTGATACTCTGGCTGTTGTGAGAATGGATGACTTTGCTTTTCTGAGCCTCCGTTTCCTCGTCTGTCAATGAGGCTGACGACAAGCCGCCGCACGGTTGCGACTGTGACTGGAAGAGGTATAGGAGCACCGTGTCTGGTGCACAGGGAGCGCTCAGCAGTTAGTACTGCCCTGGCTTTTAAATGATCCTAGAGATCTTCCAGGATGTTTCTTGGCCTCGAGTACAATCACACCCGTGTGTATCCAAGCCCTCATCCGGCGTGTGTGCAGTCTGGCCCGTTTGCCGAATGCGCTAGGTGTCCACTGCCCACTGTGCCCCACACGCTACTGGCCCTGACTTTAGGATGACTTACCCCAAGGAACTGCGCCTTTGTTTGGGGGCCCGTGAGGTAGTGGGCTGGGAGGGTCGGATAGGGTTCTCTTGTGTCCGGGTGGTGGGGGAGGAGGCCTCTTCTTGGACAGGGTGGAGCTGCCACTAGAGGTCTGGGTGCTTAGAGGGAGTGTTGAAGGTGGGCCAGTTGGACCTAGAAAGGAATCGAATGGGGCAGGAAGGTTAATCCCAGTCTCACAGACAGAAGAGCCTGTACGCAGTTACTTCCACACACCGAATGTGGTACGGTACACAGACAAAGCGCAAAGCTGGATATGGCCAATTCCATCAACTCGGTAGCTCACAAACAGGGGTTTCAAAATTGCTGGTAAAATTAAAAAAAAAAATCACAAGAAAAGAAAGGGACGTGTGTGCTTTTAAGGGAATGCCAATCTCATGGAAGGCTGATGCTAATGGGGTTAAGATCCTCATTTAGGTACCACAGGAAAAATGAAACATACATTTTAAATGAATAATTTAGTGGGACCATCACAACATCTACTGAGGAAGAAGGCACACAACACTACCAGCAAAATCAATGGAGAAAGAACAGAGTATAGGCTAACCCTTCAGGGGGCCACAGGGTGGGATGTAAAAATGTTCACAAAAGAGGATTTTTCTCTCCATTACAACTTTTCTTTTAGTCACTAATCTTTGCCTGAAGTTTTTTTTTTTAAATAACTTTTATCAAGAATGGAGAATGATCCAATGTAAAGAATTATCTGGGAAAAAGAGAAACTCAAAAACTCTTTTATCCTTCAATTCTGAGTTGTTCCAGGAATCATAAATCACCTATTGGAAGCCTGAATAAGTTACATAGAGCAGACCCTGATTTCTATAATTTAAAAAAAGACTCAACTTTCTCCAGAGGTAAAGACGGGATGGCAGTAATGATTAATATTCCACACATACACACACAAAACTACTACTGCAAAACCTGAGTTTTTTTACCTAATGTTTTAAGAAAAAAAATGGAGTTTGTTTTTAAGAGCGGTTCTGGAATTAGTATTATGGTATTAGTTTTGTTTATTCAAAGTGACGCTAGGTGGCTGGTGGGCACCAAGCACTGTATGCTGGGCACCGTGGCAAGCATCTCTTTATGGAGCATTCCCAGGTGCACAGTTTAACTGTGCTTATGGACAACTGTTTCTGCAAGCAGTTAACATGAAAAAAAAAAAAAAAAAAAGAAACAAACCCCCCAAACCAACAAGAACCACAAAACAAAAACAAAACCCAAAAATCAAAAAAGGAAAGAAACCAAAAAAAGCTAAGAACACTGCCACACCAAATTTTTAACACATGAGAGTAGAAACCTGGTGATCCAGAAAGGCTCCAAAAGAGCTTTTTACATTCTGTGTATTAAAAGAAAAGATTAATAGTAATAATCTGGCTTCCTTCCTTGGTAAAATAAGCCTTTTATTCCCCTTACTGACTCCCAGTCAGCACCAGCATTGACTTATACCAGTGATTCTCAGAGTTAGTCTTGCCTTGGAAGTCAGAACCAACAATCTCAGTAAGATCATCTGTTTCCAGATACGACGGGCTGAGCTCTATAGGTTACCCCCTCTATCCTACTAATGTGAGTCTTACTGTTAACTCCAAATTAGCGCCAGGCTAGGGTACCAGTCCTGCAGTTTCAGAAGCCATTTCATAACAATAAAGTGACCGCTACTACAGCCTTCTAATGATGTGCACTTATCAAAATGTGTCTGTGGGTTGCCTGGGTGGCTCACTCGATTGAGCATCTGACTCTTGCTTTCGGCTCAGGTTGTGATCTCAGGATTGTGGGATCGAGCCCTGCACTGGGCTCTGCACTCAGTGCGGGATCTGCTATAGATTATCCCCCCTCCCTTAACTCCTCCCCCCCCCGCTCCCCATGTGCATGTGCTCTCTCTAAAATAAGTGAATAAAATCTTAAATGTTCATTTGGGCTAGTTCCCTTGATTTCTCATTATTGCTCCCTTCTGCAGTCTGGGAAGCAGGAATTTGGAGTGTGTAAGGTTTCACTGCCGTGGGGTGTGGAGCCGACAGTGCAGGTCTCTGGGACTGGTGCGGTGCTCGCCCATCTCACGCTGCTGTTCATGAAAGCCAGGACTGGGCTCTGTGTGCTGGGCACAGGAGGAAAGCAACACTGACAACAGCAGCCAACGCTCAGTATTAGGAAGTGTTAACTTTCCTCTTGCAAATACAGGGAGAACAGAGACTAGCAGTGATTAAATTCTCCAGCACCTTCATCTTTATCGCCACCTAGGGATCCTCCAATGCAGCGCATCTAAAAGTCACTGCATCCGGTCCAAATCCTGCCTGGAAACAAAAATTGCCAAAGATAAGGCACTAATGGGGCTGTGTCTCTGAGCAAAGCTGAATGTGTACCTCATCAGAAGTGATCCGACCACAGAGTCATCCTGTAACCAGGAACCAAGCAAAATCCAGCCTCCTGAGCTAGCATTTTAGAAATGAAGGGATCAGTGTTCTTTGCAGGATTATATCCTTTGTTTTTCTTTCTTTATCTGCAATCAGATATTGACTATTTCCTTGCTTACTGACTGTCCCCCCACCAAACTGTAATTCTAGCAGGGGCAGGGTTTTTTCTGGTCTAGTCTAGAGTAAGCTGCACTTAGGTATGTTAGTATTGGGTAAATGGACAGATGAACTGTTATTTCTATCTTTTTAAGGAAGACAAGGGTTTCACTTAGGGTGCCCAACCAAAGACTAGAAATAGGGGGAAATAGCAGGGACATGTTAAGTTTGAAAAGAAATATTCAATATTGTAATTTCATACCCAGAAAACACACACACATCAGACCCACCCGCTGTTTTGTAATCACAGCTACAGAAAGGGAGCTATAAAACCTGGCTGTTAGGGCACGAGTTAAGAAAAGGCTGAAAGACACTATATGAGGTCCCAGAAAGCAGACTTAAACTTTTTTTTTTTTAAAGATTTTATTTATTTATTTGACAGGCAGAGATCAAAGTAGGCAAAGAGGCAGGCAGAGAGAGAGGGGGGAAGCAGGCTCTCTGCCGAGCAGAGAGCCTGATGCGGGGCTCAATCCCAGACCCTGGGACCATAACCTGAGCCGAAGGCAGAGGCTTTAACCCACTGAGCCACTCAGGCGCCCCAGACTTAAACTTTCTTAAGATTTAAAGATCTCAGGGGCATCTGGATGGCTCAGTCAGTGAAGAAGTCAGTGACCTCTGCCTTAGGCTCAGGTCATGATCCTGGGGTCCTGGGATCAAGCCCTATGTCAGGCTCCCTGCTCAGTGGGGAGCCTGCTTCTCCCTCTCCCTCTGCTGCTCCCCTGCTTGTGCTCTTGCTGTCAAATAAATAAAATCTTAACACAATAACAAAGATGTAAAGATCTCAGAAGACTTTTAAAAATTAATAATTAGTCTCAACCACTAAACAGGATGTTTTATGCGAGGTAATCTAAGTCCTGGCTTAGGAAGGAAGCAATTCTGACAGGCTAAAGAAAGCTAAAACAAAACAAAATAGAATAAACACAACATCAAACACAAAGACGGTGGGAGGCAAGATTAAGAGGGTGGGAGGATTGGAGGGCCTGCCAGGGCCTGCGGAAATAGGAGAAAGTGTCCCACTCCTCATTTGCCACTAATACTATTATGTCAAATTATCTTCTTTCTTAAAAATAGTTCTAAAAAGCTCTAAAAAGGTTCCAGAGCTTCTATAAATAACTGAGGAGAATGAAATTATTAGAAGGTCTTCTCAGGGGAGACAGTGAGCCTCTGCTCTTCCCTAGATGGTGCGCCTTGTTTGCAATCCCATGAGCCCTCCCGGTCACTCTGTTTGGATGTTCTAGCTCCAGAGATGTCCACTGGCTTCCTGGGGGGTGCCCTGCCACGAGCACCTCCATGTCATCAGTTTAGGGAGGCCCTAACTGAGGTCTATAGCTCAGACGTGTGCCCAGCGTGGCTGGGGCTCAGGAAGGTCGCATGTAGGGTCACTGTCCATCTCGAAGCTGCTATGCTCCCTCTAGGCAGTTTGCAAAGCCCTTGCTCTACATCCCTGGGCCCAACCGTTGGGCCTCACAAAAGCCTGTGACTATTTCCCGAGACCTGCCAAAGAATTGCTGTTTCCTCTCTTCACCAAAGCCCCCTCACAGGACAATAATATATTCACGGACTACAGAGGTGGTTTACACGAAGCCTCATCAGATAGGACTCGATCGTCAGCAACAAGGAAATGCATCTACCGAGCCTGGAAAAACTGTCCTTCTGAAAAGCCATGCATGTATGCCCAAATACGTATTTAAAAAAATCCATTCCTAACTGAAATCACCATCGGCATGCTTTTCAAATCACCCCCTACATTCCCTAAATTCTGTAGACCTGCCATTTACTGAGTATTGTGCGCCTGACCTAACACTGAGAGGTTTATACACGTGATCTAGAACTGCCCTTGAAAAGCAGCGCTGCTATCATGATCGTCCACTGGCAGGAGGTGAGACGCAAGGCTCAGAGTTTAGGAAACTGGCCACTCACATGCACGAGTCTGGCTCTCTGTGACTCCAGGCCAGGCACTTGATGGTACCCTGCTGTCCCCCTGCGAATGGCTCTACATCCTCCCTGACCAGAACACTCGTGCCCGACTGTGTTCCCTCCTCACCTCTGTGCCTCATCGGTGAAGGGTCAGACCAGCTGGAACCTCATCCAGAGCCTTCTCTAACCCATCCTCTTTGCCCTGGGGCGACGGCTGTTACCTGTGACCTATCCAACACAAAGTGAAATGGCTCTCAGTATTCTCTATGTTGCATTATAGCTGGATTTTCTCTTCCTTCCCAGGCTGAAAGCTCCCTCGGGGTAGGATTCATGTCATCTTCATGTCGCTCAGTGCCTGGCACATTCCGAACACAATACAAGTCTATGGAACTCATTCATGGCGTAACTCAGGAGGATACTTTCTCATTGTCCTCGTACATTTGGTTTTTAGTAAAACAAAGCACCCAGAGGTCTGCCATGCTGGGAGGCCAAATTAAAGTACGTCTTTGGAATTTTAAGTAAAAAAAAACAAGACCCAGAAGACGGCTTTAAAAACTATCTTGACAATCTTTGAAAACACTGTTTATAGAAATACAACGTACATGTTCTAAACACGCCATGCCATAGATAGTAAGTGACAATAGCAGAAATTCTATCTACACACAACTCGGGACAAGACAAATGCTTTTCATGGTATAGACCTGAAAGGTTTGTTACTTTAGAGAGTTATGGATGGGGTGCCCAGCTGGCTCCGTCAGTGGAACATGAGACTCTCAATCTCGGGGTTGAGTCTGAACCCCACACTGGCTGTAGAGATTACTTAAAAATAAATAAGATCTTTAAAAAATAAGCAGATAAAGACACAGTGTATTTCTGTTGAGAAGGGCCCTGTGCGTAGTAGGAAGGCACCATGATCACTGCACTCGGGTGGGGAAACAGAGGCACGGCAAGGTGCAGTAGAGGGCAGGGAGGCCGCGCACAGTCAGGAGCAGGCTGGGCAGGGCTCCGGCACGGCGGGTGACGCAGGAGTGATACCGCGCTGCGTACCGTGTGGCACGGGCTGGTCCCCATCCTTCACCCTCCTTCCAGGACCCCAGTAACTAACAGCACAGTGCCTGGACTCAGGGGCCTACGGGTGGTTCTTTCACAACCACTCAGACGTCTCCGCACACAAGAAGCACAACACGATCCTTCTGCTTCCCTGTCCACACCTGGCAGTCGGTGACTTGTCAGTGAGCCTGTGCCAAGTGGCCACCCCTGAGGGCCAAAATCCCAGACATGGTCTCGGCCTGCAAGTGGCCAGTGCAAGGGGACAGTTGTGCGTTGCTTTAAAAGGGATCAGGGGAAACTGATAGAAATAGGCCAAAAAACCCACAAAAAATCGACATGGATCAGTGATGACAGCCCATGGGATGCTTTGATATTGAGCCACTCAAATGGTTATCTTCCTATGAGGTTAAAAAAAATCCATTTAAAGTGTAAAGTCATCAGCATAGGAATAATGCTGCTACTAGGAAAACCGTTCCTAGGCCAGCTGTCATCACCCCGCAACACACCCTGACGGCAGCAGCTTTGTGTCTGGAGGACACTTTCTGCCCGCCCCCTCCCCGCCCTCTCTGATGACCGCCAGGGGCCTCGCACGAAAGCTGCGGAAATGTTGTCTAAGATGCTCACGTGACTGTTTGGCCATAATGCTGCACACATTCTGTAGAAAGACTCTCGGCAAGTCAACCATCACACCCCCAAGATGTCTGGAGTCGTTTTAGGAGAGTCCCCCCCTGACTGGCCACACATTTCCATGCTCTTCACGGACCCTGCTGCTGTATATCCACTCAGCAAGCACAGACACAGCGCCCCCTCTCCACACCAGGGGTGCAGGAGAGCAAGAGGAAGACTCCCTCACCCCTCCTGCTCCAGTCTCCCCCAGCGGCACCCAGGGCCACGGCTCACTGCACATCTCGCTGCTTTCTCTCCCTCTTCACTGCACGCCCCGGGCCCAGCCCGCTTGTTACACCGAATGCACGCAGGAGGAGCAAACACATCCCCGTCGGTGGAAGGCTCGCACGTGCTGGTCACTACAGACACTATTTCACGGTATCTGAGCAGCGCGCCAGCCTGGTACAGACCCAAGCGTGGTTCCCACACCAAGACCCTGAAGCTCGGCAAGATCAGCTCCACGCGAAGAGCCCAGGGCAGGGAGAGGATGAGTGCGTTCGCAGGAGCCCCGTCTCTCAGGGAGGGCCAGGGAAGGAGGCTTCCTGGAGGAGGGGAAGGGAGGTTGGCCCCGCAGCGCGGCTCACAGACGGATGAGCGCAGATGGCGTGGTGCTCTCCAGCTTTGGTCTGGGATCACGAGGGTACTTTGTCTCCTCACCCCGGCGGATGGGGGGTGGCGCGTGCTTCCCACTCTGTGACCCGAGCACGGCCCGGGGCCGTCGACTGGCTGTTGGGGGCTCAGACCCAGGCTGCAGCCTGTCCAAAGCAGGAATCCACGTCGCCGAAAACGCATCTGAAGCGCACCCAGAGGTCATACAGGCGCTCGCCTGATATTCACAGGTGCTGCTTAATGTCAGATTCTGTGGTCCCGACTCCACCAACAGATGGAGGAAACAGCAACGTATCAGAGCTTTGTGTTTCTTAAAGCTTGGAGTCAGCTCTTATAAGTAAGTCAAGTAAGCTTCCCGAGGCCAGACTCATCATTCATTCACCTAACAATTGCTCTCCTTGAGTACGTGATGCCTGCATTATGCAGCTGGCGTCAGAGTCCCTGCTCGTGAGACTGGGGGGACATCACCCTGGCGCCTTTTCTCCCCAAACAGCTTCTTTTGCAGCCAAGGAGCTACAGTGGCTACAGTGCCAGCAGTGGGACCCTCCCTGGGCACCCACTCTGTTAGGTGCTCGGCTAGATGCTGCCATATACCCCATTAATCTGTATGACGTTTCGTGTCGCCCCCAGTCTGCGTCGCTGTGGGGTACAGATGTGCAAGCGGACGACAGGAGAAAATCGCAGCTCTCCAGCTTAAAGTCACTTACAAACAGAGTTAAATCAAACCAGCCAACCACAAGCATGCAGTGTCTGTCTCTAGCCCCTGCTCTGGGGGATGGGTCGTGCGGCACCATACTGCTCCCCGTGATCCTCCGTGTTCTAGAGACGTCTGTGGCCACAGCCCGACAGTCCCAGGGGCACCTTGCCCAGGACTTCAGGACTTTGCTTGTTACAAAATGCTTTCTCCTCATACTGGCTCACTGGATTCTGAGGACAAAATTACGAGGAAGGCAAGACAGAGATCAAGCACCTCCCTCAATGTGGGGAAGAGGAAACCAGAAGGTCAAACTGGTCTGACGAGTCTTAAGGGCCATTTTTATTTTCCACCCACTAACAGCCACTGTGTGGCCGGAAATCAGTTCCTCACCCTTTCCCGGGCTCAGTTTCCTTAGCTGTACAATGGGCAGCAGACTGTGATCACCTTTCAGCATCCTTCCAGCTCTCTAAAAGCCAAGTTCTAGGACATTAATTTTTTGCTCAAAGATGAAAAACAAACCAATCTTGGCAAACTTGAAGAATTTCAATTCTAAACAATCATACTGTACAGTGGGTGGGGGGGGGGCGGGGGGCAGGTGTTGATCACGAGGGAGAAACATCTGCATGCTTAATCTTAGAGCTTTCACGGACTCTCACTGGACTTCACATCCTAAGAGGTCAGGCGGGAAACTGTGTCTAAGGCTCAAAGGTGATGAGATTAGGGCGCTGGGCTGCTGTCTCCCCACACTGACGAGCCCTGCGTAAGCACAAGGGGGCTTTGCTTCATGGCAATTTAGGTCAAACTTCCCTGCATTCTGATGAGGCAGCTGGAGATTCTTGAAAATATTCCTGTACTGCCTAGAATAATCCCTTCCCCCTTTCCCCTCTATACTCCTCTTATTAGTGGGACTTTATCCTGAGTGTCTGCTATGCCTCGCCGGAAGCCGCCCTCCATCCAAGCCCTAAATTCACAGTGTGGAAATGACCACTGCTGCAAGCAGAGACCGCAACATCACTTCCATGGAAAATGAGCAACCAAATGACAGTCAAGACGTCCTTGTTTCCATGCAAATGGTTCTACCAGCTCAACAGAGTGAAATGAAAAACACATAAGGGCCACAAGACAGAGGAGGATTATCTCTGCACAGAGTGTCAGCTGATTTTCAACAATGTCTTCTAAGATCTCCATTCGAAACATTACCACTTTTCCAAATGGAAGGGCACGTGAGCCAGGCTAGCTGCAGGGCGCAGGACCCGTCTCAGGCCCCTTACAAAGTCCGGGAAAGCCTGTGCTGCTTCTGTCTCCCCGCATCTGATGTCCCACTACGAGCAGCCTGCAAGAGCCCTCGGCTTCTAGCAGAGAGGAGTTTCTATTCTCAGTGTCGGGATTTTGGGGGGTGGGCCTTGGGGGAAGTAGCTTGCCCGGGGCTGACCATGGTGGCCGTGGCCAAGTCTCTGAGCACTTGTTTCAGCAGCTGGATCACTTAACACCTTTGGTCTTTGTTTTCTGGGCCTCTGGTAAAGCGCTGGTTAGAATTTATTCAAGGCAGGAGACAGATGCTTGGCATCGAGTCAGACAGAATATTTTATGGGTTTCTGTGCCCCCTTGAGATATAATTCCAGAAAGGGGTGTAGGAAGGTGAGGCAGTCTCCTGGTCACTAGGATGCTGGTTCCTTCTCTCCTGTAAACCTCCTCCAAGATTCTCAATCACCTGGAGGTTCTCAGACAGGTACAGGCCCACCCTGTCTAGATACGTCATCACTATTATGTTGGTAACCAGGATCAGAGGATATGGACCCTTCCAGAGTTTTCTTCGATTATTTTACCTGGTCTGGAGGTTCTCTGTGGTTCTCTCTGGGGTCCACAAAGGGAAATCTCTGGTCTTATCCGATTGCTACTCTAATAGGGGAACAGGATTATGCAGAGGGGGGCAGCAACACAGCACTCTCACCGTGCTGCCCCCATCTGTAACACGAGGGACTCGTGTTTGAGTAAGGAATCCGAAACCTTATTTATGTACATTCTAGTGTCTAATGTGTTGGAAGGGTAAGGGCAACACTGGCGGGCCAAACCACTGGCTCACGTGTGCTGTCTGTCGCTCTTCCCCTACGGTCGCTAGTTATCTTTGATGAGCACTGTTCAAGCCAAAACCTTATTTTAGCATTTTCACCACTATTTTATAATCTACGAGGCCATTTGGGGTCCCTCTAAGAACACAGCTCCCATTTATAACACTTTTCAATGGAGAATGAGCTCTGAAAAAACACTGTTCTGAATAAAGCTCACATTTCTCAGAAAATAGCCCCAGTGTGATTCAAATAGGCATGGCATTGTGCACGGAGGGGCCCTCGGAACCTGTGTGAGCACGGGCTGAGCACACAGGGAGAAGCCTGCACTTGCATTCGCTGGCCAGGACCAAACCCCAAGACTCCCCCTGGCTGGGGTGACTCCTGAATGTTGCCATTTCTGCATCTCGACTCGTTGTCATACAGGCGGGAGCACACGGACGTTCAGAGCTGGGCACTCTCTGTGGATGCGGGATACGGGACAAGCATGTTGTCGCCCCAGGCCAGGGCGGTGGGCCCTCAGCCTTCGGTGCCAGCCTGGCGAAGGCTTTGGGCAGTGCACTACACAATGCCCTCTTGCGGGTAAAAGTCTTCCCAGGTAGTGTCTCATGCAAAAACAATCCTCATCAGAAAGGTCAGGAGAGTGGGCTCAGGTCACACAGGCCCGAGGTAGAATCCCAGAGATCTGGAAATATGGGGCCAATCACTCACCATTTCTGAACCACAGTCTCCTTGTCTGCACGATCCCAGCAACTGTAGGACCCACCTCATTTTCTGAGCACAGAATGAGAAGTACTGGCCTTAGGGCCTGTCATAAAGCAACTGCTTCGCAACTACTAACTAACTACTGCTATTACTACTAACATCTCCGGCAGACAGTCGGCTTAGTGTAGAGAAAGGTTAACTTTTTGAAGAACTGCAATTGCACACTACATCACACAAGAAACAACAGAGGCGTGGCGCCCGGTGGACCTTGGAATGAATTGCAGCTCTACGACTTATAGGCTGTGTGACCTTGGGCAAGTCACTCTACCTCCATAAGCCTTACTTTCCTCATCTGTAAAATGGGCACTAAAGTACACACCTCACAGGACTGTTGTGAGGAGAGCACAGCATGAGGCATGAGGAGTGCCTACAACACCATCCTACTGTCGGCAGCAGATGGCAAGGCCCCTATTTCAAGCTGTCCTTGACATCACATTCCATGCTCTGCCACTGGGATGCACCTTGCGATTTTTACCCCAAAGCTGCGCAGACTGCGCGCTTTGAGGAGGGAGTCGCAGAGCAATTCTCAAAGTCCGTACCTTTCCCGGCGTTTCTAGGAGGCAGCGGAGGCGCCTCTGCGGTCGGTGACGTGGGCGAGTCTGTGCTTGTGGAGACGAAGATCTGGTTGGTGAAGGCGCCATAGGAGAGCCGCTGTTTGTCTCTCGGAGTGCTGAATCCCGGCAGTGACAGCTTGTCTTGGGGGGAGATGCTGGAGGAATGGCAGAAGCTCTGAGGCCTCGGGGAGCGCTCTTTCTTGATGGGGCTCGGCTGCGGGAGACATAACAGTGCAGGGGGGAGGTATTCACTGAGGGCTACGCTTCAGGCTCCATCGGGACAAGGGGCTCCTGTGGCTCTCTACATGCTCTGAGGTCAGCCATGACCCAGCCCAAGAAGAGGGATGCGGTTCTTGCCCTCCGGATTCTCAGTTCACCTTTATCAGAGTCACACTAGGGAGGCGCTGGTTAGCAATCAGAAGTATTCAGAAACCGAAGGGCATGGTCGACGGTATCCTTTAACCCTCTGCAAGACATTTCACCAGCACTGAACTGCTTTCCCACCCACGTGTGATCTCTATAGTGTGTTCCTTCCCTGCTCAACCCTCTCCAGTCACAGTTTGGAGTCCTTGCCTCCCTTCTCATTCGGCAACCCCTTAGGAAGTAGCCTCCACATTGTGGTCCTGATGATCCACACCTGTGGGTCCAATCCTGACCTTTCAGATTCAAAACTGTCTTCAATGGCCTCTAAAGTGTCCCTCGTGTTTGCACTTCTGGTGACAGCAGTGGCATCCATCTAACTCCCCAAGGCGGAAGACTCAAGTTCACCCAGAGCCACCAGGCCTGCGTGGATAGCTGGGATCTCTGCCTGCTGTAGGTGCCCACCAGCCCCCACGGAAGCATAGACCTCGTGAGCGGCCCTTGGTTGCAGCTGCTTTCAGCCCTGGCATGTTTCCCACACTGCGGCCAGAGCTGGTGGGGAAACTTGTTCCTCTGACAATTAATCTCTGTTGATTAATTGGTTTCTGACTGCCTGGAGAAAGCCCAGAGGCCAAATGTAGCCCATACTGTGCTTCCTGACCTGGGCTGCCTGACTCTGCAGGGCAGCCTCCTGCCTCTCCCACCCAAGCAGCCGAAGGCACCTCAC
This sequence comes from Mellivora capensis, assembly GCA_004024625.1. Taxonomy (NCBI): domain Eukaryota; kingdom Metazoa; phylum Chordata; class Mammalia; order Carnivora; family Mustelidae; genus Mellivora; species Mellivora capensis. The sequence goes on along the minus strand of PISX010004132.1, from coordinate 82,212 downwards.
ACATTGTGCTTTTAACTAGTCCTCAGACTTCCAGCTCTATCACGACCCCCTGGCCTTCACACATGCTGTTCTCCTTCCCTGGAAGGATGTGTTCTCCTCTCTACTTTCTGCCTGGCAAGCTCCTCCCAACTCTCAGAAACCCATCTCCAATGGTACTTCCTTGGTAAGGTCTTCACCATTTTCCAAGGCTGAGACAATTTTTCTGTTCTCTGAACATTCCCTCAAGCCCTTATACATAGTAGTTATCTGTTGTACTTCACCTCTTCTCAAAGTGGGGAATGTCTTTAGGACACCTTGTGGGACGACTCCTTACATGCGGCCTGGGAAAGAAGAAATGCTCCATACATGTTTGCTGTGGGGCGCCTCAGTGAGGCAGTCGGTTGGTTGGGTGTCCTACTACTCTTGGATTTGGTTCAGGTCACGATCTCAGGGCTCCGTGCTCAATGTGGAGTCTGCTTGAGATTCTCTCTTCCTCTCCTTCTGCCCCCCAAGCCCCATTCTCTCTCTCTCTGAAATAAATCTTAAAAACCCACACATCTGAGGAAAACTGCAAGAACGAACTTTCAGAGGCAGTCATGAACTACCTACGAGAGTCAGAGAAAACTAGGTTTAATCCCGAAACTGTCTTTACTAACTCTGAGATTTCAGGTTGCAAAATCTGTGTGTGTCAGTTTTCTCTTCTGTAAAATGGGGCAATAACAATGCCATAGTTTGCTTTTGGCGAAGAAGATCTGAGGTCGCACAGGCAACTTGCTTCCAACTGCCTAGTACATATTTACGTTCTTAATACCTCACAACTTTTATTAAGGACTGTTCTGATGGCTGATTTTATGTGTTCACTTGGCTGGGCTATGGTGCCCAGGTATTTATTTGGTCAAATACCAGTCTAGATGCTGCAATGTTTCAATTAGATTTTGAGTAAAAAGGATTACCCTCCATCATGGGGGTGGGCTTCATTCAGTTAGTTGAAGAGCTTTTTTTTTTTTTTTTTTTAAGATTTTATTTATTTATTTGACAGAGATCACAAGTGGGCAGAGCAACAGGCAGAGGGGAGGGGGAAGCAGGCTCCCTGCCGAGCAGAGAGCCTGATGTGGGGCTCGATCCCAGTACCCTGAGATTATGACCTGAGCCAAAGGCAGAGGCTCAACCCACTGAGCCACCCAGGTGCTCCAGTTGAAGGGCTTTTGCAAAGAGACTCGGCACCTCCAGACTCAAGACCACACCATCAATTCCTGATGGAATCTCCAGCCTGCCAGCTTTGCCCAATACCCTGGGGACTCACTGGCTCCCACAATCACGTGAGCCACTTCCTAAAAATAAATTCCCAAATCTCTCCCTCTGTCTTCAACCACCTCCTGTGGGATCTGGTTTACCAGAGAACCCTAATGTAGCGGTGGTACCCAACAAGGATGAAAGACCGAGCACAGAAGCTGGCCCCAGGTCACAAGACCAGACACAGACTCGTGAAGAGCGATGTTGGCCACACAGTGCAGGCAAGCCGGGAAGCGCAGCGGGGCCTCAGAGGCGCCGCGGGAACTCACTTTGTCGTCCAGCTCGTCGTCACTCTCATCCATCTCCTCCTGCCGCAGGCTCCACTCATACTCCACATGGACGTGGGGGTCGAATTTCCCGGATTTAGCCTGGGAAAGCTGAAAGGAACAGCAGGTCTAACCATGTTCACCTACGTGTTGAACATCCCACTATTATATAACCACTGAGCAAATCCCACCTCAGTCTTGCTTTCAAATGAATCACCAGCAGCTGCTTGTAGGGTAAAACTCTGATTACACAGGGCCGGGCTGCTGTGGGACCGGCTCAGAGGAGTTGCCCAGAATGACAGGCAGAGGCTTTCTTATTCTGAGAACACGGCTTCTCTTGCAAATTAAAAGCTTTCTTAAATATTAAGAATGAGCCTCAAAAGTGAAAATTCCTGGCTGGAAGGCAATATCAGAGTGAAGTAGGAGACGTAAGCCCTTTAAGTCAGGCAGTCCCGGTTCGATCTGTGGCCCATTTTTCTTCTCCATGCGATGAAGGCAGGGAGCATTGTAGCTTTTTCACAGGGTTCTTGTAAGAACGGAGGCCTACAACTGCTGGCCTGCAGCCGGTGCTGGGCAGAAACTCAAGGGGATGGAACTTACCTTTCCTACCTCATCCTTCCCCACCAGTAAGAGAACCACGTTATGCTAAGGCCCAGAGGGATAGGAGAGAACCAAGGGGACCAGAAATATGGGGCTGGTGGGGGAAGCCATGCATTTAACAATTTGAAAATCATTATACTCTGAACTTGACTTGCCCAATTTTTGGAATTGGCTTCCAAATAATTCTTCTTTACTACTGAGCTGCAGAAAAAGCCTAAGGGTCTGGCATATAAAAAGCATGACCTTAATTCACAAGCCTGTCTGGTAATCATCTCTCTCAAATGCCTTTTAGCTCCTAAGTCATAAGTGTACCCAAAAGATACAGGAATGACAAAATCCATCATTCTACCACTTTTTCAAATGGAGACCTAGTGCTTGTCTGAATTCCTTTAGTCGATGTTCAGAAAGATGTATCTGTTTCTTTTATTCCAATTCCAGTTTCTGAGAATGGCATTCTAAGGCAGCTGGTGTCTAACGGATGCCCCACCTCCGTTTTGCTTACCAGATCTTCACACTGGGTAGCTTTTAATCTCTTTGCTATGTCCAGGGCAGTCTCCCCAGCCTGGTTCACTAGTACAGAGAGAAAATAAATCTGCATAATTATCCAAGATATATCTTGAAAAGGCTACGGACAATAATCAAAGGACTGCTGTCTCCGTCTTAGCCAACCGGACGCGGACCCCTGTTCTTGAGACGCCGGGTCACACTCTTACCGACACCCACAGTGGGCTTGCTCCTGAGCAGCAGCTTTAAACACTCGGGTTTACTGTACATACTGCAGTAGTGCAGAGCCGTGTTGCCCAGGGCCGTCTGCTTATCCAGGTTCCCACTGAAAAATTAAAATATGATCAGAAAAAAGTATAACGTAAAATACGATTTAAATAGGACATAAATAACTCAAGGCTACAGATTAACCACTTATTTCTGTGTAAACAACAGAGTCAAGCTTGAGACCTACTTACGAGCAGGGCAAACTAGGATGCTGCTAATATTGCACCTACGTTTCTAAGCCACAAAACGACAGCACGAGCCAGTGCTGCTTGAGTGCCTCCTTATGGGACACTCTCCGCTTTTATGTACCTTGGTTCATTAAATCTTCATGACCACCCAGTGGGGTAGCTTATGAGCACCTTTGTTTTACAGATGAAGATACCAAGGCACAAAGAGGCTGAAGCACCTGCTTTCAACACTATCAGGGCATGGAAGACAGAGCAGGGATTTGAAAAAAGGCAGCCTGTCCCGGAGCCAACACTCTTTACCACACTGCACCACCTCTAAGGAGGACGTGTGGACATTTATACGTGGCTTGCGTCCAGGCACATACTTCATATGTGGGTTCAAATCCCCGTGCTATTTTGACCACTCGCCTTTGGATGAGCTACAGTTCCTCCTCATAATCTGTGGCTTACAGAACTACCCACTGAAGAATAAAGCCAAGTCCAAACTTCCTGTGTTCAGTATTGTAGTCTTATTAGTATGTCCCAAATCTGAATTACCTATTGAGTCAGCCACACACACTGCAGTTTTTTCTTTCTTCTTTTTTAAAGATTTTATTTATTTGAGAGAAAGTGAGAGCATCAATGGGGATGGGGAAGGGTAAAGGGACAGGGAGAAGCAGGCTCCCTGCTCAGCAGGGAGTCCAACATGGAGCTCGACCCCAGGACCTCAGGATCATGACCTGAGCTAAAGGCAGATACTTAACTGACTGAGCCACCCAAGCACCCTGACACTGTAGTTTTATAATGAACTTACGATCAATGAAAACTCACAGATCCTGCTGACCTGTACTGTTAAGTCTTCCCTCTTTCAATCTTTTCTAATCCAGCAAGTTTTGACAGGGACAGGATTTTACATCCTTCTAGGCCAAGGGTTGCCAAACTATAGCCCGTAGGCCATGTCTGGCCCTACATTTGTTTTTATAAATAAAGTTTTATTGGAACATGGCCATGCTCACTCATCTTCATATGGTCTATGGCTGCTTCCACACTACAACGGTAGAGCTGAATAGCTGTGACAGAGACCTTATGGTCTGCAAAGCCTAAATAGTACCGAGTTCTTTATAAAAATCGATTCCTGATCTGGGTCCCTGAGAAGACTGGTTTGTGTTAACTTATAAGGCATATTCAGAGAAAAATGCAAACCATACCAGTTTTGTACAAGGAAGTCAACCAAATGGAGAGATGTCTGGTCTGCAGTTCGGACGGCAAGATGCAGGGCTGTCTCCCCAAGCTCCTAAAAAGGACAGGATGAGGATAAGTAGGGTAATTGCATGTCCTACTTTACCTACAGCCACTTTATTCACATCAGTTACCTGAAAGTAATTATTAATAGTACTCCCATACTCTCAAATTGTCCTGATTTAGACATGGTCACGCAATGTATTAGAATTTCATTACCTTTTTTTTTTTTTAAAAAAGATTTATTTATTTATTTATTTATTTGATGGCGGGGATTGGGGGGACAAGCAGGGGGAGTGGGAGAGGGAGAAGCAGGCTTCCTGTTGAGCAGGGAACCCAATGCAGGGCTCGATCCCAGGACTACCCTGGGATATGACCTGAGCTGAACGAAGGCAGGAAGGCAGAGTCTTAACAACTGAGCCACCCAGGTGCCCTGAATCTCATTATTTTTTAAACTCATTTTCCACATTTCTTTTTATTGTATGATTTCAGTGGAGCCTTACCTGTCCGGATTCCAGCAGTGGTTCCATGAGCTCTACTCCCTCTGCATAGACTTGAATTAGTGCAAGTAAATCCCTGGATTTGATGGCCTCGAGCAATTCATTCAGCTTAGCTGATGAAGACGAACAGGCCTTCCTTGAAAACCTATGATCTACATACTTTGCAGTGATATATTCTTTCCGCACAGTCCTAAAACAGACCAGAGCAATATGAACAAAGATTTTTTTTCCTACAAGCTAAGAAAAACCGACATTTTCCTGAAAAACAATTCTCTTTGAAGTGAGATATGCTCTCCTAGGCTCCTTTCAGGATTTAAACAAACCAGGTTTTAGACCAAGTTATCTGCTCACAGACAGGATGATGGACACACAGATCATAGAAGATTTCTTTTCCACCTTGAGCAACAGCTTGAGAAATCGGCTGTGTACTACTTCAAATTCAGATACCCAGAAACATACAAAGAAATTAAGAAATTTCAAAACAACAATTCTAAAAGACCAATGACATTTCCAGAGCTTCACTGAAAAAATTTTAGTCATCTGGCACAACTCCCTATTTTAACAGGTAAGGAATCTGAGCTCACTCATGAAGGCTGTCTTTAAATTCACTCCCGCAGACCAACCACTGAACTCCAGAATAAAGGGGAGCTGTCTCTCCTGTAGGTTCAGCTGGGAGCAAGAGACTGTCATGGGTAACACTCCCAAAGTCTGAGTGGGTGTGTGCATTTCTCTTTTTAAGAACTTGTCCTTTCTCTATTTGCAGTTCTGTCCCAAGCTCTGGGACCGGGCCCACCTCCCAGCTGCAGGTGTGAGTATCTGACCTAAGTGGTCCGATGGTTACTTGTGCCACTTTTGGCAAAAAGGCTGAGACAGAAGTCCACTCAGAGGAAAGGAAAGAAGAGTTGGGCAAGAGAGGTAGGGTCCAGATGATACTGTCTGACATCCTGGAGCCAGCCATCCCTGAGCTTATCCCACGATTTTCCCAGTTATATGAGCCACTCAATGAAAAAGCAGTAAATGGATTGTGGATTCAAATCCTAGTTCCTTTTTTTTTTTTTTTTTAAAGATTATTTATTTATTTATTTGTCAGAGAGAGAGAGAGAGAGAGAGAGCGCGCGCGAGAGTGAGCACAGGCAGAGAGGCAGGCTCTCCGCCGAGCAAGGAGCCCGATGTGGGACTCGATCCCAGGACGCTGGGATCATGACCTGAGCCGAAGGCAGCCACTTAACCGACTGAGCCACCCAGGCGTCCCTCAAATCCTAGTTCTAACAGCACACTGGCTGCATGACCTTGGGCCAACAGCTTCATCTTCATAAGCTTTAGCTTTCTCATCTGAAAATGCGGAGAATTACTCATTGGAGTATTTTGAATTAAAGAATATACAGCACCTACAAGGTGCTTTCTTCTGAGAAAGCTCTAACTCATGAGATATAAGGTTTCTTGTTCAGAAAAACCTATTGCATCTATGGAGGTTGCTGCGGTCCCCTCCCCCGCCCCAATCCCACAGCCAGCCATCACTGTTTAAAATCAAGCTGATGCCTCCTCCTTTCATTCTGGGTCTGCAGTGAAGGTGGGAGCTGGTCGGTGGCAGCACACCGCCTTTGGTGACTTGCAGATTCTGCTCAGTGACCAAGATGTTATTTTCATGGGTGTCCTTTACACTTAGGTCAAAGTCCTTTTAAGATGGCCATGGCGTGACGAGTTGGAGGACTTCCAGACACCTGAGGGACTGGCCTAAGCCCGGCTTCTGGTCTCCCACTGCACACAACTTTAAAAAGTTTGAAAGGCAGCCACTGTGTGATGGACGGAGTACCGGATTTAAGAGTGAAATGGCTTGATTCAATTCCGATATCAGATGCTATCCCTATGACCTTGGGTAAAGCTATGCCTGTTTCCTCATCTGTGAAATATTAGTAACCGTACCAGTCCTATGCCTTCCAGGGAATTAAGAGTGGGTACGGGGACACCTGGGTGGCTTAGTTGGTTAAGCGGCTGCTTTCGGCTCAGGTCATGATCCCAGCGTCCTGGGATCGAGTCCCACATTGGGCTCCTTGCTCGGCGGGGAGCCTGCTTCTCCCTCTGCCTCTGCCTGCCTGTGCTTTCTCTCTCTGACCAAAAAAATAAAAAAAATAAAAGAGAAGAGTGGGTATGAACGAAGAATGACACATGGCTATGGGTTCATACATAAGCTTCCTTTTAGTATCGTCCGAGATGGCAGAGCGAGGATCAACAGCGGGAAGCTACGGGAGGTAAATCTGAGACAAAGGTGTCTGTGGAGGCTTCCTGGGACTGAAGTGTATGCAGACGTTGCAAAATAATTTGGCAGAAATGATGCTAAGGACACTCAGGTATCATGGGAGTACCTGGGAGATGCCCCAGGTCACTCTGATGAGCACCTCCAGCCCTGGGTCTCTACTTCCGCAGCTGCACGAAGTCCCTGCGCTCTCCATAGGCATGATGTTTAGCTCTTTCTGGGCACTCTGCTGCAGTCCAGGCACAAAGGACTTTCTGACACGGGCTGGGGCGGCAGGGAGGCTGGGAAACAGACTTGTCTGAAGTTTGACACCACAGCTCTACCGGATGGCTGAGGAAAGCTCGCCCTGTGTCCCCACTAGACCTGGTCCTTCCCACTCACCCTGGTGCAGATACTGGTATACTACCTATTTACCTAGATGCTCAGGCCCAAACCTTAGGGGTCATCGAGACAATTTAATTAAATGTTCTGTGTTTGAAGTGATTAGCAAATCCTGTTGGCTCTCTCTTCAAAACATACGGAGAATTCAACTACTTTCCACCCCTTCCCCGCTACTATCTTAGTTCACATCATCTCTGGCTCTCAGTGTGCCTGGTGTAAGTTTCTCCTTGGTCTCTGTTTCCACCCCCTCCTCCGTCTGCCCTTCACGTACCAGCCACTGCTGGCTTTCTCAGCCCTAATTAGCCTCAGCCCTAATGACACTGTGGCTGGGTGACTCTGTCACGGTGCTGTCCTGTGCATTATAAGGTGCTGAGCAGCATTCCGGTCACTCCCTCTGTTTAAAGCCTTCTAATCACACAGAGAATAAAATCCCCAAACATTCATGACTTATAAGGCCCTCCGAGACCTGGTCCCACCTCCATTTTGCATGGCATCGGCTACCACTGTCCTAGCTCAGTCCCCTCCAGCCACACCTGCCTTCTTGTTACCGTTGTGAATGTGCCCACAACTACTGTTCCCCCCTGCCAGGCCCGCTCCCCTCACCCTACAGCCCACGCGTGTCCTTCGTATCTCTAGATCTTTATCCAATTTCAAGTCCTCAGAGATATTCCCTGACCATCCCGAGGACAATGCCTTCTACGCTTCACCCCCTTATCCCGTTGGGTTTTCTTCAGAGTGTCCATTACCATTCTCCATGTCTTCCTCTCCACAGTCAGAATGCAGGACAGGAGCTGTCGTGTGCACTGTTGCATCATCGGCACTTAATGTGTGCTAGGAACACAGAAGTTGCTCAGTGATAGTGAGTGAGTGAACTGTGTGTCACAGGGGACCTGCTTTGTTCTTCAAGGCTGCTGGCCAAATAAGAGGATGGTGATGAAGACTGTGGTCTTGGTGGTGGGGACAGTCATGGTGAATCCTTATGTGGTTCTCACTCTAGGCTGGGAGCTGGTCGAAGCACTTTTAAATTAACCCCTTCCATTCTTACCACACCCTAGGAGGTTGGCACAGACAGGTGGGGTCACTTGCCCCAGATCACGGTTCAGAATTGACAGAGCCAGGATCTGGGCTCCAGTAGTTTGGAACCTTAATCACTCCATTAGAGATTCTGGAGAATCACAAGCATTTCGAAGGGAAGGCCCGACAGAGGCCAGACGACCATGTGAGGTCGCAAAACAGACAGGCAAGAGCGGGCCGCCTCCCTTGTGAGCAAGAGGAAATACAAATCCACGCTGTGATGAAGTTTATCCTAGAATGATGCCTCTGAGGTGCGGGCCCACAAATTCGTAAGACTGCTGGTGGGGGCACGACTGCACTGGGTATCTGAGCGCTTACTGCCATCTGGTCTGCAGCGTGACTTCAGATCGTGTTTCTGTGTGGCTGTTCTGTGATCACATACACTTCTAAAAAGCCTTATTTCTCAGTGTAATTTGTGCTCATGAGTATGAAAGGAATCCAAGGTGTTTCTGTGCTGGGACAGAGCTTAGCTGTTAAGCTCGATGCCCTGAGATTAGGTTAGGATATTAAATATGCACCCAACCTCCCTGACTTTTCTTCGGTGACCCTTTCACAGCTGTGAATAAGAACGGATTGTCTAACCTTTTGGTTCACAGCCACCTTCCTCTCCAGACGGCAGGCATCACAAGGACAGAGCTTACAGCTCGTTCCCCTAGCACGTGACCGACCACGAAGCAAGCAGTGAGCAGAGAGCATGCATTTGCTAATTCTAGAAAAGACCACTGCCGAGAGGCCTGCCGGGAGACGATATCTCATGATTTCAGAGTGAAAACACCACACTTCTTCAATGTGGCTCGTAACAGTTTCAGTGCTCGGCAGATGTGGTGCCTGAGGAACGACCAGGGAGGGGCTTGGTGGACATTCAGGTGGGCATCTATGTCCCAGAAGCTCCCCTGCTCAGTCGAGCTGGAATTAATAGGAGCTATCTTCCTATTCATGCACAGTATTTAACAATTCTAAGTGTAAATTCAATGTGAAAATTTTTTAATAGGTTTAAAGATTCATAGGACTCCAAAATAAAAATGATACCAAAAACTGTTTACTGAGAAGGTCTCTTGCACTTTTCTTAGGCTCCTGTGCATTTGCCCGTGTTTCTTCACACATACACAAATAATACACTTTGATGTGTTTTTGACCTACCCTTCTGACCTGAAGGCAGGATATGTGGTGCAGTGCTCCACACCTTGCTTTTCTACCTAATGGTAATTCCCAAGGGAGATCGTCCCAAGTCGGGATGTAAGCAGCCTCCTTATTCTTTTTACATCTGCACAGCGTTCTGCTGTGTGGCTGTACTGTAAACTAATTTAATCAGAGACCTACAGATAAGTGTTCGTTTTGTTCCTCATCTTTTCCTCTTACAGATCAGGAGTCAATTCCCAGAAGTGGCTCAGTAAAATCAGAAAGTAAATACATCAGTGACTGTGATAAATATGGGTATTCTGCTCCTCCGGGGCAAGGGGCCACTAGCACACCCCCCAGCAACACCTGGGACAGGCTGCTCCCTACAGCCTCACCGTTAAGAGTCTGGACTTTCCCCATCTAATTGGAATGGACCATCGCTTCTGTCTGTGTCCTATTTATCACAACACGGCATGACTTAGAGAGAACACGTCCATAGAGCAGCTGCAACTACCTAAGGGACCATGTCAGTGAGCGTAATTTGTGCACTCCAAAAGTGCATTCCAAAATACTTGTCTTTGCTCTGTGTTTTCCTCCTATTGGGGTTTCTTCTGGGAAAAAAATACCATAACCATTAAGACATTGTTTGTGCAGGCAAAAAAACCAATTATAGAATGGTAAAGAATTCAGTATATTAGAAGTACTTACATATCACTTGAAGGGGTGGGTTTTGTTGAGGGGCTGGGTAAATTTGCTTCCATAATATCATTAAAACTATTGTTTCCTACATTCTTGGCCAGCTGTAACAAAACAAAACACAATACAGCCATTCTTTACTATGAGTTTAAAAGTTTCCTATTATTTGCTTTTGAGATTTCGGAATATGTATCTCTCCCTCATTTGACTCAGGATACAAACCATCCATACATCTGGTCAACAAATATTTACAGAGCACCTACTATGTGCCAGGCACGGAACTTCAGGGTACTGGAAATAAAGGGGTAAACAACATTCCTTCCTGCAGAAGCAACAGACTCGTGGGGCCACTGATCAGAAAAACCAATGATTTTAACAAATACCATGTAATAAATGCTAGAATAGCATAGGATATGCTATTCTCCCCCCACATACTCTGAGATGAGACAGCAGGTTACACACATAAATCCAGGTTAAATGCTTAAAGGCAGCAACTGTTTTTCAATCTCATTGAATCAATCATATCTCATTTTTAGACTGAGCAGAGAAGGAGGTAGGATTCCTTTGCATCTGGGATACACATAAAAATGCTACAGGAAGCATTCTGCTTCTGGCTTCAAGACCCTTCCAGGAAAATTTGTCCTGAAGGGCCTCTGGTCACTCAGATCATTTGGGGAGCAATGCAAGGCTTAGGAAACATTCATGCTATCAGGTCTCTGCGGGGAAATCTTGGGTTTATCACCCGGCAAGTGTTTAGGATTTGCTCTCCCTGTTTCTAGTTGTCAACTAGGTGTCATTAGCTTAAGTCAAGGAGAGGGAGTGGCTCCACTTCCACACTCAAGAAGAGTGTGTTAGCTGTAAACTCAGAGCCTTTTCTTCCTCTAATCCTGATATGAGTCAGGGAGTTAAGCATTAGTATGATACTCCCTGAATTTCCTACTTCCTAAAATCAGGGCTCACACAAACAAAGACCATCACTGCTTAGAAGAAGTTATGGGTTAAAGAGTGATGGCTTTAAGGCGGTAGCTAACAGACCACACTCGAATCACGGGGAATTCTACAAACTTACAAACAGTAAAAACAGAGACAGACTCTTTAGTAGCTATTTTTAGTAACACAGGCCACTAAGTAAAGTGATCACGTGAGTTTAACACCTAATTTCCTTCACTGCTCTTCAGTGAATCACACAAAAACTAATTCTGAACGAAGAAGGCAGCTCTGAAAATCCCATCCCAGAAGAAAAGCCAGTTTAGGTGAACTAATTATAGAAATGTATGACTCACCAGTTCTTTAGAAAGGAAATAGAAATAGTCAACATTACATACCACAAAATTTACATTTTAAATATTCATGCAAATTCACAAAATTCAGGAACTGTAATTCTTTGTACTCAGCACAAACAGGACACTCCAAAGCCATGTATTACATGTATCCATGACAATATACATTTCCGAGTACAGGTCGCTACTCACCAAGAGTTCAGAAGTGCCTAATTTGTCTAGTTCCAAAGACTGAATGCGAGAAATGTGAACCCCCATTTCCCTATGGATGCCAGAGCATTCTATACAGGTCAAAATACCCAAGTTGGTTGAAAGCCAGGTGGGTTCTGTGTGGAAAGAACATTTTGAAGACAATGAAACAAACACACCCTAATTTTAGTGTGCCAACTATAAACGAAGCTAAAACAAGAGTAGCAAAACTTGTTAAGAATTAAAAGGGGAAGATTTAAATGTTAGACACGGAAGCTTGCAGCTCAGCCTAGGGGCTCATATGAAGCTTACCAGCTTCTCAGAGGGCAATATGGATGCTAAAAGAAATTTTAAAAAATTTTCTTTCAGTATTGAATAAAAACAAAATTAAGTTCTTTATTTTTGTGAAAACGTGATGACTTTTCCTGTGAGGCCCCATGAAACATCCTTGTGAGAGATACTCCCTCAGCTTCTGTTATCATCCTCGGCAGTGACAGACTATGTGTGGCTCAGGGGACACGGTTCATAAGCTGCCATTAATCTCCCAGTTACAACCCGCACTGACCCACCATCCTACATGGCTTCTCCACAAACACCTTCTGGTAACGAGACAGCCGTAAATACTGAACGTCAAAGGCTTCTTTCACAGACCTAAGCTATTTGGACTCCACAACGGGGGAATGAGTGTTCCCCTGTCACCAAAACCTTCAGGGTTCACTCCCTGTGGCAAGCTTCTTTTGGAGGGATCAGTACCCGAGGAGTTCTGACTCCTCTGCCACATCCTGTGTGAGTGTGTGAGTCACTATCTCACAGGGACATGAGCACGGCAGAAAGTGGGAGGCCTGTCTCTGAAGTGCTCAAGGCATGGGGTATGGAGAAGTCCATTTCCACAAGGAAAACAATTAGGAAGGATATCATGACACTTAAGAACCACAGGTTTGCATCCATGCTCTGATCCCTACTAGATGTGTGACTGGGGGAGGTCACTTAACTTCTCAGAGTCCCCTAGTTTTCTCATCTGTAAAATGTTGAGGATGTTAATAGCTTGCTCACAGAGCATCTGCAAGGATTCAGTAAGAAAAGCCAAAACAACTAGCAGAGTCCATATTACAATGTAAGCACTGAACACACGTTACTTACTGTCCACACCTAGTAATACAGACGCTACCTGAAAACAGAAATTTGGGGGAAGGGGACACCCATGTGACACAGAGGCTGGGGGGTGGTTTTCACTGAGCAGAAAGGAAGGAAAGTAAAATACAATGGGTTGGGACGATTTCAGATATAGCATTTCACTGAGTCCTTATAACAATAGAGGTCTATTATCCCATTTTAGCCCAGGAAACCGAAGATAAGACTGGTAAAGGGACTTGGCATGAGGTCGTCCAGGCCGTGAGTGGCAGGCTGGTGATTCAAAACCAGGACGATGGACTCTGCGTCCAGGGCTCTCTCCGTATGCCCCTGGTGCTCATTTAACCGGCAGCATTTGGGCAGATGGCCATTTGGGGCATTTGAGGAGAGCAGGTGGGAGTTTTCCAGGCTGAGCAAACAGCACGTGTAAAAGCAGCTCAGGGGTGGGACTGTCAAAGTTGGAAGTAGTGGTGGGTATGTGTCTATGTCCATACGGAGATAAGGATTTAAATACCCAGCTCGTGTTTACTCTGTGGGAGGAGAAAGACTGGGTAAGAAGCCAGCTCCCATTTGGGGGCAAATACCTGATGAGCCACAATCACAGCAGACATCATTCCCAGGGAGCCGCTGGACGTCCTCAATGATGGCTTTTGTCAGGTCTTCCAGACTGTTCTCTCCCGTGCTCTGCTCTCCACGGAAGGCCATGGTGAGGGCCTCTTCTTTGCTATTTGTCAATACAGATATCCATCTGTTGTTGAAAACAAGAGGAAGGAGATGTAAGAGCAAGGCCACTGCTTCCTCCTTCCACTGCAAAAAAAGCTGTTTTTGTTAAGAACTTCCAAAAGAGACCCCCCGCCCTCCCTAGCAATAAAGTGAGGAAAAAAATGAAAGACATTAAGTCCAAAGAGAAAGTTAAAAGAATGCAAAGTAACATGTTGGAGAAAATGAGAGCGGGGAGAGGGACAGAGGAGAGGTGAAGTCTGCATCACGGAGGGCCTGCAGGGGTGACAAGGTGTGCGCACATCCATTTGAATGGAAGCTAGCAAACGTCAGAATGAAGAAGACCCGCTGCGGGACCAACCCAGTGCAAGGATGCGAACGAACTGGTGAAAAATGGACAGAAGGCAAGAAATAGTTGAGCAGAAGGCATCTGTTCTCTGGCAGTCCACTGTGGGGGGGAGGTGGGCTTGGAAGTGAAAATGAAGGAGTGTTTATTTCATGAGCAGCTTTGAGAATTTATGCTTGTGGCAAAGGTTCAGTAACAAACATGCTGATGTTAATAATCTGAAATAGAAAGTACAGACTATGGGGCGTCTGGGTGGCTCGTTGCTAAGCGTCTGCCTGCAGCTCTGGTCATGATCTCGGGAGTCTTGGGACTGGGCCCCGCATCAGGCTCCCTGCTCGGTGGGAAGCCTGCTTCTCCCTCTCCCACTCCCCCTGCTTGTGTTCCATCTCTCTCCGTGTCTCTCTCTGTCAAATAAATAAATAAAATCTTAAAAAAAAAAAAGTACAGACTATGAAATCACATACACAGAATGATCACAGTATGAACTGAACAAAACAACCGTCTGCTACTGGTCTAGCATAAAACCACCTAAATACACAACAAGGATTCATTAATAAAGCAGGAAATAACCACAGAGTGGAATAGTCATTAAAATTAAAATTAAAATTTTCAACCAATTTTTCTAGATTGATCTTTTAGAATTGGAGTATAGTTGACAAAGTTTTCAACTGAGTTTTGGATGACACTGGGGAAATGCCCACAATATAATGTTTTGTGATATAAACAAGAAAAAACTGTTTACGTGGTATAATCCCAAATTTAGAGATATATACGGTTTTAGGTACTTCTGTTTGGGGAAGAAAAAGGCTAGAAGGAAATTCACCAAAATGTTAATATTGGCTTTTTCTGAGTAATTTTTTTTCTTTTTTTAAAGATTTTATTTATTTATTTGACAGAGATCACAAGTAGGCAGAGAGGCAGGCAGAGAGAGAGGAAGGGAAGCAGGCTCCCTGCTGAGCAGAAAGCCCCATGCAGGGCTCCATCCCAGGACCCTGGGATCATGACCTGAGCCAAAGGCAGAGGCTTCTCAGCTACCCACTGAACCACCCAGGCGCCCCCTGAGTAATTTTCTGTAGGCATAATGGATAGATGGATTGCTTGACTCTGTCTTTCTATAATTTTCCAAACTTAGAATGGGCTTGTATTACTTTCACGAATGAGAAAAAAAACCTACATTAATTTTTTTTTAAAAATTTATTTATTTATTTACTTGACAGAGAGAGAGAGAGAAAGAGAGCGATCGAGAGCACAAGCAGAGGAGTGGCAGGCAGAGGGGGAGGGAGAAGCAGGTTCCCCATGGAGCAGGGAGCCAGAAGCAGTACTCGATTCCAGGATCCTGGGATCGTGACCTGAGCTGAAGGGAGACACTTCTCTGACTCAGCCACCCCGGTACTCCAGTTTCTTTTTTAAAGAAGAAAATAAAAAACATTTCCAAACCACAGATTCTCACCTACCGTGCAGATAGCTAATAACTGCCCCCACAGAGAGCACAGAGGTTCAGAACAGAGTCCCGGTTTTTTGTGTGTCTTGTAGGATGACACAGATACGACACAAAGGGCTCTCCACAAAAGGTTTAGAATAAGAGTCGCAGCAATGAGAATTACAAACCAAACCAAATTACCTGGGGTACATGAACTGCAAGGCACGCCTATGAAGGCAGGAGGCGCAAAGCTCCTCCGTGTTGTAAATCCACTCGCACAGCTCAGCATTCCACTGCGCTGCCAAGAACTCAAAACCTCAAAACCAACAGCCTAGGAATGGGGCAGGGTGTGTGTGTGTGTGTGTGTGTGCGCGCGCGTGCGTGCGCCATTCAATACCTTCTAAATTACAGAATATTTTTTCTATCATTTAGTCTCAAGTTAAAAACCAGAAATTGGTTTCTTATAAACAATTCAAAACACGGGGCTCAACAGTATATTTAATTAGTGGCATTGTGTTACTGGAGTTTTCACTCTGTCTGCAGAGTCTCTGCTTTGTTTTTTTAAGCATTATGATATTCTGGCTATCTAATAGACCAGGATCTACTGCATGCCAAGGACTTATATTTTTTTTTTTAAGAGCGAGAGCATGAGTGGTGGGGATAGGGTGGGGGGCTCAGAGGGAGAAGAAGAGAGAGACTCCCAAGCAGGCTACAGGCCCAGCACAGAGCCTGACTTGGGGCTCAATCTCATGACCCTGGGATCGTGACCTGCGTCAAAATCAAGAGTTAGATATACTTAACCAACTGTGCCACCCAGGTGCCCCCCCTTATAATTTTTGAGATATAATCCTTCAGCAAGCCTCTGAATTGGGGCTGACAGTCCTTACAGATGAAAAAACATAAGCCTAGAGAGGTTTGTGACTCTCGAGGTCCTCTGCAGGAAGGTGTCACAGTGGATGGAGACATACTGCTGACACCCCCCTCCCCACATCCCCTTCTGGGGTTCCTTTATTATGCCCCACCTACCACCTCACTCAAGAGATCAAGACAAACAATGAAATAAAGGACTTGGTGCTGATAATTATAAAGTACATATTTTAAGGGCAACAAGGTTTCTGTAGGGATAATTAAAATTTGGTGCAATGGACTATTTCAAAGGTCAAGAACCAAAGCAATTACTTCTGACAATTAAAAAATATACTTTTAAATTATTTTAAAGTAACAGGCATACCACAAAGTATAAGAAAGAAAATAATGCACCATTGTATTTTAAGACTCTAAAGTTTCTCTGAGTTTACAGGATTAGTAACATTGGCACTGCACTAGGAACTTAAAACACTTTATCTTCAGTCCCAAAGCCCTGCAAGCAAGGCCTATAATCTCCTCCTTCTTTTTTTTTTTTTTTTTTGAAGATTTTACTTATTTATTTGACAGAGAGATAGAGAGAGAGCACAAGTAAGCAGAGTGGCAGGCAGAGGGAGAGAGAGAAGCAGACTCTCTGCTGAGCAGGGAGCCCGATGTGGGGCTCAATCCCAGGACCCTGGAATCATGACCTGAGCTGAAGGCAGCCACTTAACCGAGCCACCCAGGTGCCCCTATAGTCTCCTTGTTACTAACAAGATACGCAGCTCCCCTTTGTCTGGGACCCGCCCAGACAGACCCGCCCATTAGAAGACACTGTAGAGTGTCTTCTACATTTAATTCTACTGGACACCTTCACAAGAGAAAGAAACTATATGTTCTCTGCGTAGCCCAGAAATCAATGAGGAACCAAAGCCTTGTCTGGGGGGTGGTGGGGTGTGTGTGTGTGTGTGTGTGTGTGTGTGTGTGTGTGTGTTTTCTCTGCAGAACGCCATTCCCTCGAACATCACTCAAAATGAAACCCCTTGTTGCCACCACCAGCCCCAGCGAAGGCCAAGTGCAGGTGTGCCGCAGCTGCTGGCTGGGCCAAGCAAGCCCCCTACTAAAGGGTGTTAAGTCCACAGGCAAGAAGCCTATACCTCTTCAACCAAACTGGGACTGAGTTCTCTGTGGGTCAGAGTAAATACAATACTAACAGCTTGGGTTTGAGATATGAACAAAAAAGAAGCGGATGCATTCCCTGCCTCACACAGATCTCTTACCTGTTCTCCCATGTAGGGGTTTAGGGAAGGGAAAAGAAAGAAAAAAAAGGAGGAAAGAGTGAAACATAAAGGGAAGCAATATTCCAAGGTGATTCTGGAATTCTGTCCAGGAGATTCTTGATGGGACACGTGTCTGGAGCCTACACATGCCCACACATGTGACTGCCTGCTGGGCCTTCTCTAGCAGGACCCAGTAAGCCCCATCACCACTAGGGATGCTCGTCTGCTTGCATCACCTTTCAAGGCTGCCTTCCAGAAGGGGCCTGAATCAAGGGTCTACTGTTGTTCCCATGTCTTACAAAGGAGAGGCTGAAGTTCCTAAAAGTAAACCAAGTGATGTGAACCAAGTCAAGGCAAACATGATGGTCTGGACTCTTCAACCGTCCCCGCTGAGTTCCGGTCCTGCAACCCGTGAACTCTCATCACACAGCTGAACACTTTACGGCATCAGTGTGATGAACTGGAAGTGGCATAACCACCTGGGCATTAGGGCATCTATGATTTTGTGTTGAGGTCCAAATAAGCCCCTTAACCTCACTTTGTTTAATCATCAGCAGAATGGGCATAAGTAAGCCAACTCTGTGACTGACATGATTAGAGAGATGGTAATGGGCCCCTGGGGGCTCACAGCGAGCACCTACACTGCGCGCAATGAGATACCCACTGTGCCCTAAGGACCTCCTTCCCCAACTCAACTGCAAGACCCTGAGGCTCCTGGGACTGTGACCATGGGCCCACTGCCTGTCAGTGCTCTCATTTTTGAACTAGGGATAAGAGCCTCTGCTTTCTGGGGCTGTAAGGATTCACAAGGTCTGACATGCAGGAAGCATCATATGAGCTCACTAAGTACTGCCCCGAGTCTGAGGGTGGAAGGCCAGCCCTCCTGACCTCTCTCCTGCTCTCTCTCTTTTTTTTTTTTTTAAGATTTTATTTATTTATTTGTCAGAGAGAGAAGGAGAGAGAGTGAGCGAGCACAGGCAGACAGAGTGGCAGGCAGAGGCAGAGGGAGAAGCAGACTCCCTGCCGAGCAAGGAGCCCGATGTGGGACTCGATCCCAGGACGCTGGGATCATGACCTGAGCCGAAGGCAGCTGCTTAACCAACTGAGCCACCCAGGCGTCCCTCCTGCTCTCTCTTTTCAAGCCACTCCCCACTTGGCCAACCCCAGATCAGTGACATCGAGCCATCAGCTGCTTCCCTTCTAGTCCTCTCTGCTGCTTCTAGGCCAGTGGGACCTGCAACCAGAGTACAGAGTATTTGTAACCTTCCCGCACCTTCCCAAGCCGCCTCGGGCTGCTTGCCTTCCCCTTGGAAGTCATCCCTGAGTACCACTCCCAAGAACCAGGCACGTGGATGCGTGTCCCCGTGTTCCCACAGCACATCACCTCCTCTGTCCCTGCACTCTGCCCCCATCTTCTCCTTTAGCACAGAGTTTCTTCAGGGCAGGGGCTCTGTCTAACTTAGCCTTGTATTCTCCATGCTTTGCACAGTTCTCAGCCCGGAACCTGTGTTCACTAAATCTTTAGATGAGTGAATGGGTCAAAGACTCTTCTCCTTTTTCTTCACCTCTCCTATCCTCTCTCTCAGCAGCCCCCCCTCCACCCATTTTGCTCTGTGTCTCTCAACTGTGCATCTTTACGACCCTTTCTTTATTCTTTTTGACCCTTTATCATTTCTCCTGAAATGGGGAAGAGTGGAATTCTCCAGAGGAGGAGGAGAGAGGGGAAGGAAGAGAGAGAGAGAAAAGAGGGGAGTGTAAGGTGAAGGGGGGTGTGGAACAGAATTCGGTGGCTCTCCAGAAATCAGCAAGGAAAGAAAATAACTTCTATTGTGTGTCACCAACGGGACAGGGATTTGCAAATGTGAATGCTACAAAAAGGTTAAACTGCCAGCTTTAACACAAACATCCTTCCCCACAGGCAGCTGAGGATGCAATGGTCCACACTGCCTGGCAGGCTTCAGGAAGGAAGAGGCGATGAAGACAGCCCACAACTGGGGATAACATGAAGAAAGCGGGTAGGCAGCCGCCTGAGGTCACGTGCCTGGTCAGGTGAGGTAGGCGTCCCCCCTAGGAGTGGCTCCTGAGCCACACTCACCCACGGAGGCACCTGACCTACTGTTCTTCAGGGCCAGCCTCTCCTCTCCCCTCGCAGTTAATAGCCGCCAAGCATCCAGGCGGACAGGCTCGGCACCGGGCAAGCCCCTCCTAAGATCAGGCGACGAGATTAAAAGTGCTAGCACAGTCCCTGCCCTCAAGAGCTCTCAGGATTTAGAGGGCTCAGCCCGAACGGGAGGATCATCAGGGAGTGGGCGGAGGCCCGGGGGGTGAGAGGAAGCATCAGAGCCCCTGGACGATGAGGCTTGAGCTGAATCTTGAAGGAGGTCTCAGAGTTTACTGAGCGCCCGGACAGAGAGAGGAGCAACATGTGAAGGTCCAGCAGTGAGACAGAAGCATGTGGAGCCTGCAGGACAGGTTCTCAGTAACAAAAAGGAAATTTTAAGGTATGCTAGACGAGAGAGTGCCTTTTCAGTGCCGGACACTGTGCCGTTAGATTACAAACTACTTACGCTACATAATCCTGCTCGTCTTCTGCCTGGAAGTGGTACGTCCTGTTATCTAAAATACAAAAAGGAAAATAAGGGGAACTTTAGGAAGCAGAATACCTTCAGCTATAATATAAGTTATGAAAGTTTCTGGGGAAAAAAAACAGTAAAAGGAAGATGTTAATATTACCTGGTTTTTATACCAGTTTGATTTAGCAGTTACATAGTTCACTTGTCAATACTGCTTTTCTGAAGTGCAAGAGAAGTACAAGAAAATAACGGCAAATAACAAACATCTGGCACTTCTTCTGAAAACAAGACGGAAAGGGGGATAGAGCCTATGGAATCAAAGTAGATGTCTCCACCAACTGGAGACTGCCAGCTGCCAGCTTGGTATATTATATTCTTTCATTTTCAGTGTGCCTTTTACCGGGTTTCCTTTAAAAAATTACTTTTCTGAAATGATCCGTAGCTCACAGAGCAGCTCTGCCAGGCAGGCATATGCTGCCCCAGGCTGCTCTCTGGCTCAATCAGGCTTCAGGAAGGAATGGGCTTCCACCCTGCTCAAGGTTCACCTTCAAGGTGCTGCCCAGGTCAGGAGGGATCAGCCTAATGTAGAGTTGGGGCAGCTGTACATAAGGGAGGCTCTTTCTTAAACTTCAGGATTTGCTAGAATGTTTCGACTTATTCAGGTCAAACTAACCAGTCACTCACTACATAACTACTCCAGGTCAGATACTCATCTCCTTGAGAGAGAGAAAGAACGGGTCTGAGAACCGGCCATACATAGTAGAGCCCAAGAACCTTGGTTGAATCCAATCGTTGGTTTACTGCTGTGTGACCTTGGATAAGTCACTGAATGTCTCAGAGCCTCAGTTTTCTCTTCCATAAAATAAGAAACTGATAGGGCTTTTTGAGGAATGGCCATAATGTATATAAAGCACCTAGTACATATTAGATGCTCAATGACTGCTGACTGTTATTAATAACCTCCGGGCTCTCTCTTCTAGGAGTTTTAGCTCTTTGGAGTCGCAACTCCAACATTTCATCAGTAACCTGGGAAATCTTGAAGGATTTTATGGTCATAAAAGATTTCCTGGTCATAAAAATCATGGGGACTCTGAACTTTAATAGATGCTGCATAATCCAGGTTGGACTCCGTCTAAAAGGTCTCACTACAGAATCGGTCCTTTGGGTGAAACTGTTTTGGGACTTCCATTCATCCAACCACATCAGAAGGACTGCAGAGGGCAGGAAAGTACGCCTGTGTTCTGCACAGAGATCATGCACGTACGCTGTCGGACAGCCCCACGGGGCTCTAGAAAGGAGGGATACTGCAGGTTAATGTGTAGGATTTCAGAATACAGGTGAGCCACTTCAGGGGCACTACCATCCTCTTTCTTGAAGTCCCCAGTGTAAGCACCGGAGTCAGTCTAGAAGAAAGCAATCTCTCCTCACAAGAGAAAAGCACACAAGGACCCATGGATTAGGAGAGTGATGGGATGTGTATCTTCCATTTGTGAAGTGGGAGGGCAGTTCTGCCTGGAAGCAAGATGATTTTTAAGAGCCCTGTTTGGCAAGGCCACAACTCTGGGCACAGTTATCACTCCTGTAAGGTTACACTGACACACCTGCACTCTCAAGTCTGTGCCAGAGGTTCTTAACCACAGGTACACAGCAGAATCACCTGGGGCTTCTTAAAAAATGTTTGGGCTTCACAGCAAAGACTGTGATTCAGCAGATCTAAGAGAAACCTAAGAGAGAAATAGGCATGCATGTACAAAAATCTCTCCAAGGGAATAAAGCTGTGGGCTCATGGTCACGAACTGGTCTAGTTTAATGTATACATCTCAATTCGATTCTACTGTGGGTCGGATCTGACCCTGTCCTGCCTTTCCCCTGCAGGTGGGCTCATTGTAAATGAAGAGATGTGTGCCAGGGGCCCGGCCTGGGCCAGCTGCTGCTTGCGCACCCAGAGATGGAGATGCACAGGGTCCAAAGCCACAGCAACCGACTGGGAGAGAAAGAGGACTCACGTGATATCAGGTCAAAAGACTTCTTGTCCTCGGCATTGGGTTTCACCTGGCAGGTAAGAAGGTTCAACTTGGCAGGCTGCCTGTTAGACTAGAAGAGAAAGTGAGGCAGTTACACCCGGTGCACTGTCCCCTCACCTGCAGGGTCAGTCTCATGCAGTCCCTGTGAGGGAGTCTCATCTACCCCAGGAGAATCTGCAGCTCGTTCTTACACATGCTTTTTAACTGTACATAAGCCTATGTGATTAATCAGAATGGAACCAAGATGATCCAACTCACTGGCCCTGCAGAGTGGGCATGCGCGATGGAAATGCAGCTTTCAACTTCACAGCCCCAAGCACGGATAGCTGATGCTCTCGGTTCTGTTCCGTACTGTGAAATACAGCCAACTCAAAATGACCCCCGTAATCACTGCCCAAACGTGATGTCTCAGGGATCCACAGATTTTGGTTGTAATGCAAAATTTAGTTCTTTGCTCAAACGTGCAAAGATAATTGACCTGTGAGACGCTGCTTAATGAGACATTACTTAATGAGCCCCAAAATTGGGAGAGAGGAAAAATACAATAAGGATTTCATATCATTTATCAGCAAATCTCTCAGTTACACATATAATTCATTCAGATCCTACAGGATTTAGGCAGTCATGCTATTTTAGGCTTTGCCTACGTGGAGTCTTGCCATAGAATCACTCTGGTCAGACTCTTTCTTGTCTCCTGCCTGTATTCGTCCAAGGTCACAGGCTGGCCAGTGGCTGACGCCAGCATGCCTGCTTCGTGCAGGAGCTGACCGAGGAGTGACATCTCTGTGTACCCAGGCTGGGCTTCACTTGAACAACAGCCTGCTGAAGGAAGCCATGTAATTCCCCAGTCCTGTATTCCTGCCTCAACGGATAGGTACGATTCTGAAAATCCCCATGCCAGGACCATTTATACCCAAAGCACTTGTGTTTTGGGGGAAAACAGAGGGAGAAGAGGAGTAAAGGGTCAAAAGAGATGGCACGTGATCAAGACAATTTTGAGGACGGGCTGCACCTCTCATCCTCATTCTCCACAACAGACACCAGGCAATTAAATTGTTTACCTTCCTGCACTCCCTAAACTGTTTTTGAGATCCTACCCTCTTTGTGATTTCAATGAGATTAGATCCAGAAAACAATGCTCCTTGTCCTGAATCTGTTCCAGAGCAAGCTGTCTGGGGGAGGAAGTGAGAGATGCCAAGGGACTTCATGTTTACGGCAAGGACATTTGACTCGGGCATGGACACTGGCTGTGAAGTCCCTCGCAGGACAGTTCTGCCTAAGAGGAACGAGCCCTCGGGAGTGGGGTCCTGTGTTACACAACTGGCTGGCAAGCCCAGAAGGGGGAGGAGGCGGGATTTTGGAGGCCTTGCAAGATTTTCTCAAAACAGACCTGGAGTTTGGTTTGCTGCGGGTCTCAGGTTCCAAAACCTGCAGATGCAGCCACAAGGAGGCGCCCCCCTGCCCCCCTGGAAAGGGAACTGTCTTACACCTCATTCCTTCTGGATGCTGGTGAGATGGCTGCATTTCCATAAGAATGACAATCACCTAGGACGGCCTGAACAGCTAGAGATGCCAGGTCACCATGAGACTCTCCCCAGAATGCTGTGTTCCAATTTGGCATCCACATTTAAAGAAGGACGGAGAAAAGTTTAGGAAAGATCAGGAGATGATTAAAGGAGTGGAAAATGGGCACTTTGAAGACTGGCTGAAGGCATTATTTAGTTCCGAGGAAAGAAAGCTAGGGAGTGATTTAATAACCATCCTGGAGAACATGAAAGGTGGTTGTGGGGGAAGGCAGGACAGCTGTTTTTCATTTGTACAAATGAAGAAGAAATGTGCTCAAATCATAGAAGATCTGAGCCAGACAGAAGGAAGAACTTCCCTTGCCTGCTTCAGATGATTACGCATAATAAGAGGTTTCAGGTTTCTTACCCTAAGTCCAGGAATCTCTTGGAAAAACTTAAGAATTTTTTAGGCACCATTCATGATTAATGTAGCAGAGGATTAATTGGATGATTTTTTTTTGGTCCCCAAATCCATGTTACCTCCAGTGTTTCTGAACAACCTCACCAGCAAATACAATCAAAGAACAAACACAACATTTTCAGGAAGAAAAAAAAATTAATATTAACCATATTCAGAAAAGTTAAAGACCACCATTCATCTCTCTTTTCTAAGCATGGACTACCTCAGAGTATACATTACCAGAAAGCTCCTGATGGGAAGGATTCTGAACAGTTGGCCCACAACTCCCATCATGATGACACACAATATTTATTCCCTCGGAGTTCTGCCAATACCACTGGCCTGACATTTGCCCCATTAACACACACTGCGTGGGACACAGGACATCTTGCCTGCATACAGTGTTCCTCCCCCCAAATGCCAATGAGACACCTGACAGATGACCTATCACCCCACATGTGAATTTAAGGAGCAGCAAACACAATTTTTGACTGTTGAAGCCACCAACGCAGCCAGTACTGAGCCCACAAGCGCCAGGAAATAGAGTGGTATGCTCAACCGAAGTCCTCGGACCAAGGCCCCAGAAGGCTCAGGAATCACTAGAGTGATACTAGAATCCCGGGTTTGTAGAACTCCCCAAAATTTCAAACCACTTTCTCAACATTTAGTACTAATTTATAGGTATACTGATTAAAGAAGGTATAATCTTCCTGGCATTTTGGCAGATTAAAATCAAAGTAAGACTGAGTTACTCGCCCTGGGCTACATCACTGTGTAGAGCTGAGAAAATGCTTTCATATTGTTTAAGAAAAGGAAAGGAAAGAAAGAAACAAAGAAAGCATGGATTTACTGAATCCTTACTGTTGATGATTCCGCCCAGGCTCAGGGTAAAAACCCGGGTCTGAACCACGAACCTGAATACTGCTTCCAGGCTCCTTCTGACCAGCTCCTGCCACGGGGCCTGCAGCTCCCTCTGCTGGGAGGTGATGAGACCAGGCCTCCCTCCTGTGGTTCACACCCTCCACCCCCAAACCCTACAGCAGCAGGCTCTCTTCCTCCTCCCTCCCTTCAGGTCTCTCAAAATCAGCACCCCCTCAGAGACCACTTTCCTGGCCCAACCACCCTCCAGCGACTTCCCATCCCCTTTACACCAGCTCTACTGTTTTCCTGGCTCTTATCTCCTTCTCTTTCTTCACGCAAAGGGCACATACTTTTCTGTTCACTAAAATGGGCCTACCATACAGCAGGCACTCAATAAGCGTTTTATGAAATGAATGAAAGCATTTCAGTTGCAGTACATACACCACCTGATGTACCAGCACCTGTGAGGGAAGTCACTTTAGTTTCTTATCCTAAGTGAGATGACAGAGAGGCACAGAGAGGTTTACTCATTTTCCTAAAATCTCCCAGTAAGAAGACGACAGAGTCTGAAGCAGGATCCAGGTCTGAGGGGACCAAAGCCCGAGTCCTCCTCCTGCTTCCACCATGTGGCGTGGACTCAGGAAGCTGCTGGAAGCCCCAGCACAGGACAGAACGTCTCCTTCTGAGAAGAGTAAGGGTTAGAAACAGAGAGCCAGGGTGTGCAAGATTCACTTCCTCTTTCATGTCTTCTCAGGTCATTTGATTTTCCCCCAGTTACTTTTGTAACTGATGAGAAATTTTAGAAGCCTACTTGAAATACCTTTTTACTTATTTATTTGGCTCAACAGTAAGCCTCTGCAACATTCCAAGTACATATGGAAAGCACTCGGTGCCCTCAAGTAGCCGTAGGAAACAGACCCAGGCAGGGACCTAGAATGTGCGCTGCCTGAGGGGCGTGCCCCACAGAGGCAGCCTCAGGCCTGGCGAGGGCGTGGATGGGGGTCTGAACAAGGCAGAGGGGTGGGAACAGCCAGGAGGAGCACGTGCAGGCCCCCGGGGGTAAGAGGAGAGCAGGGCAGCAGTGATGCCCATGGGGAAGTTGTGTGTGTGGAGGGGGAGCTGCCTGTCGTGCTCAGGAGCTCCCATCCCCGCCCCAGTGGCTCAGGCAGTCTAGTCGAGGGTCCAGCCGAGCAGTGAGCTCCTACACGTGCATCCAGGGGCGTGTCTGGGGGAGGCGACTGAGACTGCAAGACCCATGGGTAATGATGGGGGCCTGAATCAAAGCTATAGCCATGGTACTGGGGACTCGAGTAACTGCCCAAAATGTGAGACTTTTAATCAATGATTCCCAAAGTGACTTCTCTATAGCGTGTGCACCACTCAGTCCAGGCATCTGGATGGTGAGTGGAAGGGAGGCTGCACTGTGGCTGCGGGTCTTTCAACAGCGGCAGGTGCTTCGACTCAAACTCAGGTCTGACAGGTTTCAAAACTGAAAATTTTACGGCTCTGTTCCCTGAAACTCTGAGGCTTGTCCTCTTACAGATTTCACTCTTCATTACAAGAATGATATTAACGGAAGAAACAGTAGGGGACACAGCCAAAGAAGAAACTGAACACTACCTGTTAATTTCACTTTTATACCCAGACACCACTGTTAAAAGATCGGGGTGTGTGTGTGTGTGTGTGTGTGTGTGTGTGTGAGAGAGAGAGAGAGAGAGAGAAAAGGGAGAGAGATGTCTGTTTTAAAAAAATCATGGGTTGGGGCGCCTGGGTGGTTCAGTGGGTTAAAGCCTCTGCTTTCTGCTCGGGTCATGATCCTAGAGTCCTGGGATCGAGCCCCACATCGGGCTCTCTGCTCCACGGAGAGCCTGCTTCCTCCTCTCTCTCTGCCTGCCTCTCTGCCTACTTGTGATCTCTGTCTGTCAAATAAATAAATAAAATCTTAAAAAAAAAAATCATGGGTTGGTTCAAGCTGTGTATGTTGCTTTGCAGACTGCTTTTTTCCCCCATTAACAACATACACAGATGTGTTCATTTTATACACACACACACACACACACACACACACACAGCAAGATCACCCTTGAGTTTTTCATTTTTGAAAATGTTCCAACTAGGGAAGCTCTGGACACGTTCCATGAGCAGAAGTGATGAAGAAATTATCCCTCTGACATAATGCTCTGCCTGCCACTCAAAACAGAAAATGCTGTTCAGCCAGGAAAATCATCAGACATGGAAGGAGAAATGCATGTAGAAATGGAATGAGTCAACTCTCATTAACGTCTCTGTGTCTCTGGGAAGAAAACAAACACCACACATTTGTCCTCAAACAGCTTAGTGTGTACCACGGTGAAATGTTTTTGCTGGAAGTGTGAAGCCGTTAGCACAGGCATATTTCCCTGTTAGCGGGAAACAGCTGCTACTGGAATTAGTATCCAGGAATGAAATTATTTCCCTCCATCCCCCTACTGAATTGCTCTGCTTCACAAACAAGAAGTGAACATCATTAATTACTTGGGGGATAAGCCTGACCCCACCTGGCTGAGGCCGTTGTGTGGAAAGAAGTAAAAATAATAAACTCCCTTCACTTTCTATGCTAATACTTGGTAACAGGGCTGTTCTGATCATTATGGTCATTTCAAACTTTTTGTTCAGTAAGTATTTATTTGGACACCTACTCTGCCCTACAGGGACACCTATATTTGGCAGGCAGTTGATAACCGAAATCACCCTCTGGCTAGATGTGAGGTACATACTGAATACCTAACACCGCAGAGAGATCTTATCTCTACAATTTTAGTACATTAAAACTACCATTTTGGAATGTATTTTGGTTTATTTGGGCACCTCATAAACTGCTAGGTGCTTTAGTAAATTTTATTATGTAATTCTTGCAATAACCCCAATAGCTGGGTACTGTTGTGTACCCATTTCATAGATGAGGAAACTGAGGGTCAGGAAGGCGGGAGTAAATTGACCAGTGTTTTACAGAAAGTAAAAAGCAAAGCTGAGATGTGAACAAATTCCTTCCCAGAACTTTTTCCAATTTATCAAACTGTTCCTTTGCCAAGGCAAGCCCTTGGGACATTTGCATAGCAAGTGAAAACATCTTTCCTGCTTTTCCTTTTTTTGTTCTTCCTACCCTGGCCAGTTAGCTCTCTTATGTCCCTCCGAATCACTTAATACTTCTGCTGAGAAATCCCACCCATTCTGGACGTGTTCCACATTCCAAAATTACTCTTGTGGCTATAATGAAAGTTCTCTTCTTTAGTGGTCCTTCAGAGAGCTTAGGGGAGGAAGTAATCATTTAACTAGTAATTACTGAAGTAATTCATTCTAGAGTGTGCATGACTATGGAATCCCTTAACCCTCCCAACCATTTACCCCACAGTACTCATTTCCAGTTGGCAGAATGTATGTGTGAGGAAAATATATCTGAATATGAAGTATTCTTTTTTCCTCCCCAAAGATTTTATTTATTTATTTGAGAGAGAGAACGAGCAGGGAGAGTGATAGAAGGAGAGGAAGAAGCAGACTCCCCACTGAGCAGGGAGCCCAACGTGGGGCTCGATCCCTGGATTCATGACCTGAGCCAAAGGCAGAAGCTTAACTGCTTAGCCAGCTGAACCACCCAGACCCGCCCCGCCCCGGGGATATACAGATAACTTTGAAAATCTGTAAGGAAAAGCATAAGGAACTCATCACTTTAGAGAGTATGTGTTACAATGTAAATAGAAAAAAAAAAAAAGAGTTTACCAGGGCTTTTGGTAAGAAGTGGGGCTGATGTTATTGTGACTACAACTGATGAGCATTCTGGACATTATTCCATATACGAATTTCTACAAGTGTCTCCTACTTGCCAGATACAGAGTTTGGGCCAGCATAAAACTTTTAAAAATTTTTTATTAGTTTTCAAAGATTGTATTTATTATGGGGGGGGGAGGGCAGAGGGAGAGGGAGAATCTCAAACACACTTCCCACTGAGCATGGAACCTGACTTGGGGTTCCATCTCCCAACCCTGAGATCACGACCTGAGCTGAAATCATGCCGGATACTCAACTGACTGAGCCACGCAGGCGCCCCATGGGCAAGCACAAGAATTCTGCAACTCTTATTTCCTATGTAACCGTAGTACCCACTGTAATCCATGCCTTGCTAATCAACCGGAGCTCGTAAACCAAAAACCTTTTAAAATAATTCTACAAAATGCAGTAACTTGGTGATAAAATATCTGAGCTATTAAGCTATATTTTTTAAAAAGTATTCCCACTACTTTTAATAAAAAAACCAGGCAGTGAATAGCTGAGGCAAACACCTAGAACAGATTTCTACTGCCCTGCATACAAACGGCAATTAAAATGAGGGCAGTACCAGTGTCCCGACAACTATGCGGAACTTGGGCCAGGCGCTGTCTCTAAGTGTTTTCACATATATTTATGTCTTTAATCTGCATAATCACCCTAAAGGAAGTACCACTTACTATCACCCCCACTAGACAGATTGTAACCAAGGCACAAAAAGGTGAAGCAGCTTTGCCTTAAGGTCATGGCTAACAGAATGTGAGGTGAAGGTAAGACATTTGTAAGGACTCCCTTATTTCTTATCTTGGGGAGGGCGGGGTGGGGAGTAGCAGGTAAAGTGACTAATTTCAGACCGTAGGCCCTTTTATTACCTTCAAATTTGTTAAGACCAGAACTTTCTTTAGTCCTTTTACCTTTTAAGAACCAGTCACATACACTGCAACCAAAGGGGTTCACTGTCTGAATCTGTGGGCCGTAAACCGATGAGGTTGTACCCCACTCACCTCTCTGCTGGAATTCTAATCACACTGCAGAATGACCCAGAATGACCCAATCACACAGAGAATGACCCCCTTCCAAGGTAGCTGCTGTTACCTCCATTTAATGGGACAAAAACCTGGAAGTCCCCTAACCACCAGGTGCTGGAGCCAGATGTGAACCCAAGAAGTTGAATTCCAGAGCCTGTACTCCCTGCCAGCAGACACTGTTCACTATCACAGCAAAGCAGCATCATTTTCCTTCATTGTGATGACAAGACTCGAACTCAGGAGGCTGAAGCTACTCACTCCTGGCTGTTAGCGGACAGCTGGGCCGAGACCCAAAGCCAGGTCAGATTGTCTCCAGAAGTACAGAGTGTTCCTCCGTTCCACCATTTACCTCATTGTATGAATAAATTGCCTTTGTAAATTAACAAAATATTGCATTGCTCTAGACAAATGGGCAGGAGCCTCAGTTCCCCAAAGTGGGGCTTCATGAAAGCCAGGTACTTATTTTTTATTTCAGAGTGTGTGCATAGGAGCAGGGAGTGGGGAGTAGAGGAGTGCAGAGGGAGAGAATCCCAAGCAGACTCTACACCCAGTCGGAGCCCAAGGTGGGGCTTGATCTCAGGATTCTGAGATCACAACCTGAGCCAAAATGAAGCGTCAGACACTTAACCGACTGAGCCCCCGGGTACCCCTGAAAGCCAGGTATTTGGGGCAGTCTGTCATTGTGGCCTCCAAGATCAGCGAGCTCCAGGCCTTTGATTCCTTTTGGTGAATGTTCAAGGTACAACGGCCTCAGGGTGCTGATGCTGCCTAGGGTTTGAGGACCTCCCAAGTAAATCTGAGGGAGCTCCTCCGAGGACCTGGCTTCGTAGATGAAGATGATGGGGTGACACTGAACTCAAATGTAAAAGAGGTTACAGATCCCAGCGCCAGTTTGCAGCTTGTGAGGGCTGAGCCTACACAGCCCCTGGGGTCCTTCTCTGTGCTTGCAGTGTGATTGGAATTCCAGTAGAGAAGTGAGTGGGGTACAATCTCATTGGTTTACGGCCCACAGTGGAAAACCTACATAAAGCACCTAGCATGTAGTGTGTGTGCTCAATAAATGTTAGTTACTGCATCTATGCTTACTAATGATTTCCAAGATATTTCTTCTAATGGTGTCCACATGGCTGATACATAAATTCCTACTGTTACCAACTTCTCTCTAGGATAAAGCAGCATTCCTTGTTAAAATGAGAGCCTTTCTGGGAGAGCTATCCATCAAAATCACTCAGGTTCAAACAGCAAATCCTGTCTGACAGGAAGGTCGCGCTGGGTGAACGGGGGACTGTGGGCCATGGGCAGGGAACAGAGAGAGCCCAGGGAACTGTAAGCATGCAAATAGAGCGGGCCAGAGGGGACTCCAGGCAGACACAGAGCAACCTGAGGAGGGGGTCAGAGCTGTTTCCAGAATGGTTGGGACTCAGGCTGTGGAGACCTGCCCTCTCTGTTGATTTTACTGCGTAGTTCATGAACAGGACCCTAGGCTAGGATAAAGAAGGATGTGGTGACAATCAGACTTAACACTGGCCGAGTTACAAATGAGGTCCACAAGCCAGCTCACACACTTTGCAAAAATCCTTGCAATTTGCTGTAGACGTCTACCGACCTCTATGTAAGAACCTGTCCCCTGGTCCCTATGATTTGTAACACTGGCTAATGAGGGATGGACTCAGTGGTTCTTCAACCAGGAAGCAATCTTGGGCTTCATCTCTAGACCAATGAAGTTAGAGCCTTTGGGGGGTGGAACCTGATGGCTCTACTGTGCTGTTGGGACTGAGAATCACTGGGTTCATTTAGCCAGTTGCAGCCTCTTCCAAATTCATTCTGATACAAGTCATAGCAATTTGCATCTGAAATAAACTCCACATGGTTGCAGCTAATATATCTTCTTGGGATTCAAATACAGTAAAAATTCCTGTTCAATGTATTGCATTATAAATAACCTGTAAGACATAACCAGATATATTTCTAAACATACATTTCATGGAACTTGGATTTGGGAAGTCCTCTAATATAATGTTTGATGTCTTTGGTTCTGCATCTGCAATGTGGCAGGAGCCCACAGAGATATTCCATGGTGA
The DNA here is from genome assembly GCA_004024625.1 of Mellivora capensis. Taxonomy (NCBI): domain Eukaryota; kingdom Metazoa; phylum Chordata; class Mammalia; order Carnivora; family Mustelidae; genus Mellivora; species Mellivora capensis. The sequence continues at coordinate 50,331 of PISX010004132.1, read as the reverse complement.
CCCCCTGAGTTTTGGAAATGGTGGTGCTTATTTTCTATGTCCATGCAACATCGTCTGCACTGGAACCACTGGGTTTCATCTGTGGGTGACCATGATTGTTAGGACTCAACACCAGTGCTGGTGAGACCTGCGGCTGCATTTTGAACTTAATTTGTAGAAGTCAGCTCTGGTCTGTAAAGAAAAGGGAAACAGTGAGGGTGCCCTGTCACAAGGACAGGAGGGTGAGGAACTGGCTGATCAGGTGACGAAAATGGCACGGCCTGAGGCTGATGGAGGAGACATAACAGAGAACTATCAGTCAAGTGCAGGAGAGAGCAACTCAAAGAGAGAATTACAGTAATAGAGGTTCGGGATGTTGGTACGTCTTTTTTTAATGGTTCTCGCTTAATTGGAACTTCTGCTATATCAACCATAAAGTAGTTTTTAAGTTCCTCCTTGAATGCTTTTTTTTTTTTTTTAACACCTAGAAGATATAGATAGCAATAGTTTTCAAAGAATGTGTTATTTAAGCCTGCAAAAGACTCTTCAAGCAGGGTAAGGAAACTGATACCATTTCCACCCACACTGGCTTCTCCTGGGTTCCCTGAACATGCTTTCTGGGTTCAGGAGTGGGGACTCCCGTCTTCCCGCTACTGGCACTGCTTCCTCCCTAGCGTTACTACTATCTGCTCATGAAAGCCTTCCTGAGCAGACGAAGGTAGCTGCCTTCCTTCTCTACCCCAGCATCCCACTCACTTCTCTTCGAGCACGTAGTCCTGGGTCACTCCAAGCTCCAAGAGTGCGGGACTGCTAATTCATCCCTGCTTCTCTAGCACCTGGCCCAGGGGCTGCTTGGAATTAATGAAATATTTAATGAGCACATTATACCCATTTTGCCCTGGAGAAAATAGGGGCTCCAAAGACTGATGGGCTCCCAAGTTTGTCCTCTGACATTTCAGTGTTGCTTCTAACCTCTTGGAGAAAAGAAGATACTCTCTTGCAATGACAATGGTGACAAAGACATGGAACTGGGTGGAATCCCGCATAGCCTCAGAACACCATAAAGGCCAATCACAGAAACCTGTTGTTAAACCCACAGCAAGGAAGGGGGCATTCCCCTGTGTGGGTTGACCTGTACATCTGCAGGCATTTGAAGATTTAAGATTTAAAGATATCAATCTTCAGATCCAAAGACAAACTCACAGACACATGTAGTATCTTTACCATCAGGACTCTGTTTCCCCCTTCCAGGAAACCCTTCAGACTTCGTTACTAGAAGACCCTATGGTGATTCAGTGACAAGATAAGGGGTTTTTCTCTCCAAGGAACTATTATTCAAGAAAATTTCAAAGATCTAACAACAAGTTGGAATCTGAGGAAAGGCCTATTCATATATTAGAAAGAGCAGAGGCTTCAGGGTTTGAAAACTGGTCAAAGCTGTTTACAAACTGCAAAACCCTAGGGATGGGATTTAATCTCCCTGACCCCTTCTCTTCTATACAAAGCAGTTTCACTCAAAAGTATTCACTGAACACTAACTGTATGTCGGGCAGTGTACCGGGTACTGGGAGATCAAAGGTAAGCAGTTCCCACCTCCTAAGAACTTGCAGACTAGTGCAAAATAGAGACAGTGACACCTGTCTTGTAGGGCTAGCTTGGCACACAGAGCACTGGGCACACGCTAAGTGATCTGTGAACGGTAGTCATCTTTCTTTTCAATCTGTTATCTGAACTGTAATGTGACACTGACATTAACAAATTGAGCAAGTGAGGGTTTTTGAGAAACAAAACTACTTTTGACATTAAATTTTCAGGATATTATAATAAAGTAATACTCCAACTATAATTCTTATATATTCTTTGGTAATTTCATTATTTTTATTATATACTATAATGCTGAAGGTAAAAAGGGCAAGCAAACAATTCTATAGACATTTATTTATGATAGCTTAGTGGCTTGATATAAACTACTTATCCTAAAGCTTTGAGGCTGGCTGAAATGTTTGCTAGAGCTTTCTTAGAATTGGTATTTTGAAATTAAAGCATTTTATACCTTGCTCAGAACACACCAGATGGCCCATAAATGGAAGCCACTATCGATATTACCATAATAGTGAATTCAGAGATTCTCACTGAATCTGGACTCCATAGTGATGTATTACTTTAAACAGTAAATTCAAAAAAAATTGTGTGTCTTTCAACAGACACACGAAAAGCAATGAATTTGTAGATAAAGTCTTGTAGGGCTGGCTGCCTACCTTGAAGGCGTGCAGAGAAATGTGTTTCTTCCTAGAACAGTAATCTGGGGAGATGACTGGCCCTGGTCAGTCACAAATGGTCACTCCAATAGACCTTCACTCTAAATGCATGCTCGACCCTCTCCTGAGTCACTTTGACAGGTGACACTGACTGGGGCCCTTCAAGCGAGACTTAGTCCATGTGGTAAGGGGTCCCAAACAAAGGCCCTAAGTTTTATGAAAACAAAGGTTCTTTGTCCACTTTTTCAAAGATGACTCAATCCCATGTTCTCCCAGGAAACTTCTGGCCTTGATTTTCAACTGGATTTCGAGTAATCAATAGTGTCTGCGAAGTCAGGAAAAGTGGCTGTTGAGACCTTTCTGTGCAAGCAGGGATGGGACTACAAGTGATGGAAGTGGCAGCAAAAAGTGTGGCCTAAAGCCAGTGACAAGTGGGGAACAGAATAAAAGAAATCAGCGGGAGAGAATCTGAAGCCAGGTGGAGGAGCCCGTTTACCCCGGAGTTGCTCTGGGGCAGGAGAGGTGGACCCACGATTTCCAGTATTTGCAGGAGCAGAACCTCCTACTGACAGGTTTCAGTATTGCCAGGATATCCAATGAGGTCATGCTAACAGCCGTGACTCCTATTAACAGGATGCCCACACACGGGGCATTATCTCACTTAATCCCATCATTTTTATGAGTTAAATACTTTACTCAAGGTCACCTAATAAATGACAAGGGCAGGATTCAGACTCAAATCTGACAGATGCCACAGTCCTTTCTCATGGCCACTAAGCAATGTAGCTGATGTGATGTTTGTTGCTGATTACAGCCTTAATAAAACACCGACACAGCTGGCTAGGCCACAGCTATGTGTATGACAGGAGGGAAAAAGGAAGGTGGAAGAGAACTCATTTTTCATTCTTAGCAATGACCACCACTGACTCAACTCCATCAACTCCATGATTTCCTCACACTGCACTGCCTCCCACTGCTGGTTAAGAAAGACAAGTAGATGGGACATGACAAGGTCAGAACTTGTCGAAATGCTTATCGAGGATGGTCAGAGCCAGACGAATCTAAGGAAAGAAGAGAGTAAAGAGAAGGTACGTGTAGCAAATTCTTGACTAAAAACTCCTGATCTACATAAAGTCAAATGGTCAGAAATTTTCACTTTAGTATATTTAACCTGAAGAATTTTCCCGGGGGTGGAGGAGCTTCCTTGGGTCTTTTCTGGTTTTTATCTCTGCTGAAATGTTAGATCCAACGCAGAGTCACACCGCACAGACCCAGCTCAGCTAACGCAGTCAGACAACAAGCAGACGTGAACCTGGCTCAGGAAAGCCGGGTGAAGAACAGGCACACTCGGGGCCAGGCAACTGCTGACCACGCGCGCGCTCCATCTAAAGCCCGCAGAGCAGCGGCTCTGACGGCTCCCGTGACACCGGACACTTGAGGAATGCCCTTCTAGATGCTGCCGGCTTCATGGCCTGACCACCACCCTGAATGACTCTGGAACTTGCCCCGGGACAGGGCAACCCTGAAGCTCCTCTGAAGAGTCAGGATACTGACCCAGGAGAGGCCTCACTGGGTTTTAGCACAAACATGTAGGGCTGTCAGTGTTGTAATGTCCTTATGAATGAATCACCTCTCAGAATTCACACCCCGCTTCAGGCCACCGAAGAATTCTAGCCTGCACATACAGGTACATGCTTCTCCCACACACGGGCTCCTCAGCCCTCCTGGTTTAGGGTTAACTATGTCTGCGATGGCCCAAGCTGGGATCCCATACTGGGGAGGAACTGGGGTTGCAGGCGAAGGGGAATTAATGTCCTGGAATGTGTGGGAATGTGTAAGAACAGAGTTCCTACCTACACCAGATTCCCAGCTGTGTCGTTTATTAGCTGTGTAACCGGTAAGTGAACTACTCTGAGCTCCAGGTCCCTCATCTGAAAAGTGGAGGTGACGTCACCTATAACTGAAGTTGCCATGGAGTTTAAGTGTTACAATGCATTAGGTGCTGGTGAATGCCTGCCACCTGGTGAGCATCCAACAGTGTTAGCCACCGTGATGGTGATGGTGATGACGGTGGTAGGTACGATGACGGTGGTGGTGGTGGTGATGGTGGTGGTGGTGAAGAGAATGCTTTGGAAAGGCAGATGGTGGGAATCTTCACTCTCACAGAGAGAAACAGGTCTAGAAATGGAGACTGTTCCACTGTCTATCAAGTAGGAGCCACAGAAGCTACCTAAAATAGGTTGTGGTAATGTGCTCAGAACAAAGAATGGCCTGCTCATGGAGAATACTCAATACATGCTATCTATTCCCATCAGTGTTTCTGATCTTAGATCATGTGACTGGAAGTCTTCTGATACAGCTCCCCAAGTATCTGGATCGCTGACATAATGAGCAGAGTAGGTCCTGCTTGGCCAGCAAACACTGACCATTACAAACCCATGCAGGCTTTAAGACTGGAATCCCAGCATTCACCAGGTGTGATGTGGGCACATTACTCCCCTCTCCCAGTAGCAACATCTATCCCCTGGGTTGTGGCAACAATTGCACATGGTAATACACCGAAAGCACAGGAAGAGCTCACTTAGTGGTAACTAACATTCTTGTGACCGTCAGAACCATTTCATAAGGTAACTGTGTTTGGAATTAAATATGAGCAGGTCAAAGTTATCTCACTTTCCCAGTAACTGTGATGTCTAGTCCAGCACCTGGAGTGGAGTGGAGGCTTTATGAGACATTGCTAAATAAACAAGTAATTACTAGACAGCCTCAGTGATAGTTACTAACTGATCTCAGTTGGCCTACAGGATTTCCAGTTATCAGATGGGTGACTTGTCACAACTAGGACAAGAGTTACAAAATCTCACCTGGGCTTAGGGAAGCTGAGGACCTCTAAGGAATCACCCCAAGGATTCTGCAGGGGACAAGGGACAGAGATAATTTAATTGCTCAAGTTCTATAAAGGTCAGTAATTGTTAAGAGGCATGGAATCTTCCAGCAGGATGGTCTTGGCCACAGGTGTGTACTGGCTACCATGTATGTGTCAAGGTCTTTGGAGGGGGGCCAGTACAAGGAAAGAAAGATGAACAGGACCTGGTAAATGCCCCTGGAGAGCGTCCGATCTAATAGCATGATGGGGTTCTGCTGGAAGAGAGGCAGAATGGAAGGGGCCTATGGAGTTAGGTTAAACCCAAGTATAAATTTCCAACTCTGCCCACTACTAGCCAAGTCATTGTACTTCTCTGAACTTTAGTTTCTTCCTCTCAAAATGAAGGTCAGATTACCACATGGGTTATAGAAGGGATTAAGTGAAATAGATTTTATGAAGCGTCTGGCGGGAAGAAGTGCATTAATATGAGTCCTTGTCCTTGCTCAATGAGGGAGATTGAATCTCAACTGTGAATCACGAAAACCTGCCAATGTAATAAATGCTCAGCCTTCATTTTTACCATCCCGTTAGTAATTAACTGCTTATCATAAACCCAAAGACATCACTTGGCACAGGATACTGAAATTTACCCGAGCTTCTTTCCAGGCTGGGATTGCTGGGTTTAGCTGCGTGCCCCCTTTGTTAAGACTCTCGGCACACTGAGCTGTTTCCAGTCCTGCTTGATATATTTTCCATTCTAATCTTTGCATCTTGAAGAATAAAGAGAAATTTCTTGCTAGTGTTAAAAAGGGCAAAATAGTAATTACTTATTTTACAGTGCATGTCCTTGACTACCACACCAAGACTGAACCTTTTCTGAAAGTATATGAATTATCCCAATAACGGGACTTTTAGTTGAAAACATAGAAATTCTAGCTGACTGTAGCAATTCTAAATATGCAAGATATATATGCATATATAACTGCCAATAATCTGAAGAGAAAACAAAATATAAGTGTTAGTAGCTTATTCTGCTTTCCATTGAATTTCCTTTATTCCTAAAGAAAGGGGAGTCACAATTGAGGCAATTTTATTATCTGTTTTCTTTATATACATTTTTGCTCTTTAACATAATGATGGATTTTCTGAGTTATTTAAATAGTAACAAACAAAAAATACTGAACATGCTCTACACATATTTCATTTCCTAATCATTATTTCATGCAAAGAACATCCTCTGTCATCTTTATAAGCAGAAAACTAGGTTTTTCAAAACCACCAATAGTATTTCCAAAAAGACAAGATTATGAAATGAAAGAATCCCTGACTTGGTTTGCAAGAACAAGAGACATTCTGGAGAATGGGGCGCCTGGGTGGCTCAGTGGGTTAAGCCTCTGCCTTCAGCTCAGGTCATGATCCCAGCTTCCTGGGACTGAGCCCCGTATTGGGCTCTCTGTCCAGCAGGGAGCCTGCTTCCCTTCCTCTCTCTGCCTACCTGTGATCTCTGTCAAATAAATAAATAAAATCTTAAAAAAAAAAAAAAGAAAGAGAGATTCTGGAAGGCCAAAGAACGAGGTAGGTACACCACAGGACAAGAAGAGACCAACTCCTTTTGTAAAGGAAAATCCCACACTTTCTGACCCAAATCCATACAGTATGCATACCTGGGGGAAATCCCAGTGCAGGTTACATCACGTTTTTGCTTTCTAGTCCACAGGGACAAAAGGCCTTACAGGCGCACCGCGGTAAATGGGCAGACACACTTACCGTGGCGTGGGAGATGGTCAGAATCCCATTCTTGACAGCGCACTTCCTCCTCTGCCACACCTTCCGGAGCCTGAAGAGCAAGTCAGACACAAGGTCACAGAGTAGCCGGCTCACTCGGTGACATGCAGTCATATCATGTTATGTACGACAATCATCATAAAACAGTGACAGCAAAACGACCCCAAACCCAAAAAACCCACAAAACCCAGAACATCTTCTTATCCCTGGTGGAAGGTAGTTCAGACTAGCAGGCATATACAGGATGCTCATCATAGCACTGTTTTTGATAGTGAAGCGGGAAACAACAGAAATCCAACAGCAGGAGAATGAATAAATGCATTATAGTTACAGTCATATACAGAATGTTGTGCAGGAGTTCAAAAGAATCGAGTAGCTATGGATGTGCTGACATATCCTTCCAAGCATACTGCCGACTGAACAAGCAAATAGTTCAGGTATGATCTAGTAATGTTAAAAGGTACTCAAAGAATATCCCATATAAAATGGCATCCTAAATTTCCTATGGGGATATAAATACATGCACAAACATATAGAAGAGGGCTGGAAAGAAGCATGGGACACAGGCCTGGACTTGTAGCAGGGGTGGTACTGAAGAGTTTTTAACCGTATCTGAGAATCTTCTACAAGAAAGCTGTAATTAATCTATTGCTTCTGTAATTAAAATTAAATCTAAAGAAATTAAAGTAACTCAAGACGTCTGCCAGGCAAGGAGGGGTGGGGTGGGGCTGCCTCAGGATACAGGGAAAGAGCTCAGGGTCAGGGATCGACATGTTTGGTGCCTTGCACACCTCTCCTTTGGGAACTCATTTCAACTTGGAGGTGCTTCGGGTGACGCTCCAGGCACAGGCGAGCCTGGCAGATGTGTGCCTGTGTGGACAGGTACAAATGTACTAGTTCAGAGCATTGCGATGAAGAAACAGGTAGAGGGCACAGTGCTTCTCTGGCCTAGGCAAAGGGTTCTTGGGCACTCGTTGCCATGGAAATAAACAACATCAGAGGAGGGGGCTTTAGCTCCTCCTTGGGCATTTAAATAATATCATTGTGTTTCCTTTCCCCTCTTAAATGAGTCCTATAAGAAACCTGCCACAATACGAATTTAAAACCAACTCTGAACACAGATGATGTTGTCTCCTTGTGTATGTAATGACTAGCAACACCGTGAATTCTAAAGTGTGCTTCACAGTGGGAAATCGGAATCTGATACCATCTGAGCAAAAGCCAAGTGAACACCGTGCTCTCACAATGCCAGTATCTTCAGGAGGTAATGCAGCACTACCGACTGATAAACCGCCCTCCAATTACAGCTACATCATGGACTGGGGAAATGGCTGACGAGAGGGGACACCTGTCCCATGACCACACCAGCCTCTGGGCAATGTAATCAATGCTGGAGTAGTTTTGTGTCCCATCTTAGCCTCACAAAAGCCTGCTGAGACAGGTGAGGCATTCCTGTACACAAAACCCCAAATCAATGTCATCCTTCTCTATCAACATGTCTTAAAAGAGCCACCAACCAACCTAACAAATTAGTCAACCTTCAGAAAATTGTCCCGACTCAGTTTATTCATTTTACTTAGTAAAATCGTTAGTCATTAGTTGTTTTTTTGTCATTAATTTTTTTTCACACGTGTATTAAGAAAACAAAATCAAAAACAAAACTGTATTCTTTTGTATTAGTAATAAAGTCAAGGAAAGTAACACAAAAGCATTAATGTTTTGGTGAACAGAAATTGCTCACGTGGTGCCCCCAGGTGACCAAACAAAAGGAAGCAAAATCAAGGCAATCCCTTGTACAGTCCCATCTCTGTGAACTCTGAGAGCTTTTATTCCAGGGATTTCTATAGAACAGCCTCCATGCCTTCCCTCTCTGTACCAAAAGCTTTAAGAATGCTTGCCTGAAAAGCTCCTGAATGGAAGTACCAAGGACTTCAACTATCTGTTCAGAAAGTGCCAGAGAGAACATCACGTACACCATGCCCGAACCTCAGTATTCCAGAACAGGAATTGTGTATTACAAGGCAGTCTGCTCTAACTAAGCAAGTCCCAGCTCCGATGCTCGATTCCTTGGGCTTTAATCCCGGCACCGGCGCCCACTAGCCACAGGACCTTGTTCATGGTACTGACCTCTTGGAGGCTTGCTTGCCTAAATCTGCATCGTGAAGACAATGCCCATCCTCTAGGACTATGCTGGGAAAATATATGTAAAACAATTACTCCTTTGCCTCTCCATGGATACCTTTGAGTCATAAAACTTCGAAATTACTTATAAAAAATTTGAAGTGTTTTTCAAATTGCGTAATAATCCTTTACAAGTATTCCAGAACTAGGGTCGGAAATTACTAAAGCAACTGATCCCGAGAAGAAAATCATACAACACATCAGCAGTCACGGTTAGCAAGTGAGTCTGTCTTCATATGTAAGCATTTCAGTTCTTTCCTCTTCCACACACAGTAATGACAGGCCAGCTTGGGGTGACCATTATTCACCCTCTGCAGCCCGTGAAATTATGGGAGGCAGGCTCACTGGACTTCCAGCCTCCTTTGCAACAGTGCTTTCCTTATCTCTTCCCAATAGATGGTAGGCAGGGTGAGGGTGAGGCCCACCTCTCATGGACCTTTTACCTTCCAGCATTTAGCAGACTGCCTGAATGCTACGGGGCTTAATGGATGTCTGCAGAGCAAGTGTGTGAATGAAGAACAGACCAGAAGAGCGGAGTCAGGAGTGTGAGCACACGCCAGCTGATGCCCTGAGTCCTCCAAGGGCAATCAACAGCAGTCACGCCCCTTTGGAATACAAAAGGGAGATACCCCGGCATTACGTCATAAGACCCAGGTTAGAATTTGCGCTTTCTTACATCCTGGCTGTAGGAGCTTTGTCAAATTACTTAACCTCTTTGCGTGACACCATCTATAGAAGGTGTCAGACGAGAGGCGTGAGAGGTACCCAGATGTGTCTGGCAGGCACAAAGTAAGTGCAGACACATCATGAGCTGATGCTTTTCTGAACATTTCGGGGTTTGAACCAAACGGCATCTCTGCAAAGACTCAGCTGACTTTTCTTGAAAGTTAGGTATTAAACACTTCACTCAAAAACAGTTCATTCTAATGTCAAGAAAAGCCTTGTACCTTTAGGCGAGCACTACAGGATGAATAATTTATCTCCACTAGATAACCACGCCATCGGGGCTACAGTCTGGTCCCTTCCCAGTTAGGAAGAGCCCAGTTTAAACTGTGATTCAGGTCACTGGTACGTCTTTTCTTCTTTTACTTTTTGCAAGACTTAATGGTCAACATTCACTGATTTTCTACAAAGAGCCAGCTGTTGCATCCTAAACTGGGATGCTTTTCTTTCCTTATGCCCTTATCTATAAATCCTGGTGGTCCTACCAGCGTTTTCTAGACTCTGACCCGTCCCTTCCCCGTTATGGCTGTTTCCTTGATCCCTGTTCACCTCTGACCGGGCCTCCCATTTCTAGTCTTATGTCCTACACAGTTGCCCTCGACCAGCAGCCAGAGTCTCTCAAATGAGACCAATTATGGCATTCCTCTGCTTAAAACCCTTCAATGACCCCCATCTCCACTCAGTAGTTTCCAAAAACCCTCCTGGCTTGTGTCCTACCCCCTCTCACTGGTCTCCTATGACCCCCAGCTCCACACTCAGTCCTAGTCATGCCTAACTCCTGTATCACAGAGGAAAGCATATTCCTGGCAATCTCTACAGATCTCTGTAGAGATGATCCCCTCACTTCCTGCAAGTCTTTGCTCGAACATCTCACTAACGTCTTCCCTGACCACCCTGCATGACTGCAAGGACCACTCCCACGTGCCCCGAGCCCCTGCCTTGCTTTACCCTCCCCCAGAGCACTTGTTACCGTCTGATCTCCCATACAGCTCCTTCTTTATAGTCTGTCCCCCAACTCAAGAGTGTAAGCCCTATGAGGCTAAGGACCTCCTTATCTTTCTTCTTCAATGCTATACTTCCCAGTATCTCTAACAGGGCTTGACATACACTGCAATTCCCAAAAGACATCCATGGGACGCATGAGTAGAATGATAAGCAAAACTGACAGTGATCAGAAATTTAGGACTGTAACTTATATAAGTAATGGTTGCAATTTTAACAAACAAAAAAATGTCTACATCTTAAAGTCAATGAGTGCATATCCACAAGTAATCAGAAAAGCAGCAGCTTTCTTTCAGAAAGAAGGATAGTATGCAAAGTGAGTAATTAGGAGTCTACTTATGTACTAACTGTGAAACAGAATCACTGCTGAAGCAAGAGAAAGAAGCCAGTGTGGCTGGGCCAGGGGAGGAGATGGCACGAGACAACGCTGCAGACAGAGGCGGGGCTCAGGCCCTGCGTGCACTTCGAGCATGGGAACGACCTGATGTGCTCTATGTTTTTTAAAGGCTACTCTGAGTGCTGTGTAGAGATGCAATGGAGAAGAGGGAAGGACATGGAGAGACTACTCAGATATTTCAGGAGAGACGGCAGTGGCTCCGAGGACAGGGCAGCAGAGATGGCAAGACATGCATCATGTCCTGTTAGAAATGGAAGGGCTTGTCGTGACAGTGGCCATGATGTAAGAAGGACGGGACTAGGGGCTGACTCCCAAGGCTGGGTTTGGGCAGCCAGGTGGGCACCCCAGCAGAGAAAAGGGCAGATGAATCAAAGCAGAGAGGTGGGCAAGCATGAGGTCCACAAGTCACTTGCTTGCTCCCCATTGCGCTCAGCTCCTGCCTTCCTACAACGGCAGGCCACAAGTCCTTGGTGCCATTTAGGGACCAAAGGACGGCAACTGCTTCTTGGAAAGACAGCAGGTTAAATCAGTTGAGGGAAGCCAGTGGGCTCAAGGTCGGAATCTACTGCATTAGAAAATTCTGAAGTGTGCTTTTCTGGCCTGCAGGTGGGATAAATTCCCAGGCTGCCGACACCCACGAAGCCCTAAGCATGCAGGGATGGCGGACTGGCCTTACGCATACCCATCGCTCTTCTTCAGCAGGTAGCCCTTCTTCTCACTGCCGTACTCCTTATTGCCCTGCAGCTGGTGCATGCTGTACCCTCCTTGCCGGCTCTGGGAATCCTAGAAAGGAGAAGCCACAGATCAGACCAATGCTGGACACACTTCTCCAGTCCTTGCCTCTATTCTGCCATTGAGCCTCTTTGCTGGGGCCAAGAGAATTATGGAACTTTAAGAGCCATCACAGCCTTGCCTGTATTTTAGAGGAAACCAGGCTGGGAAACAATCACAGGAGTCACAGGCAAGTCCAAGAACTCCTGTTTCTAGTTCAGAACCAGCTGATTCCAACACACTTTGGTGAGAGAGCATGGTAGGACCGAACAGGTTGCTGGGGCCACACAGGCTAGCACAGGGAAGGCAGGAAAACCCAAGTGGCTCACAAACGTAGTGCATGCAACCCAAATGAGCTCTTCCCTTAGGTCCGCCTTTTCTCCCTCCACATATTCTGCTAAAATACCCACAATAAAAAGTGTAATTTCTGAGTGAGGTGCTGGGAATTGTTAGAAATTCTTGGTTTGTAACCAGCAGGGGCTCCGTAAAATAAGCTGTTAAGCATGCTTTTAATTAAAAACGATGATTCTCTGGCCATGTTGTGTATGATGTGGTAAAAGGGTGACCAGGTCCCACAGAACAAGACAGATGCAAACCAGCTGGAGTTAACACTTTCACTCCCCTGATATACTTCCCCATTGTTTCTAAAGACTGCATGACCAGATATAACCATTACACTTGGAAAATGTATGAAATAAACCAACAATGCTGAACTGTAGAATGACACGGGGTTTAGACACAGAAGTAGGATAACACATTCTAACAGAAAGTGTTGACTTACTCTCCTAGACTTCGATCAGGAAGGGCAAAAGCGACAGAGAAAAAAAGGCAGAACATTTGAAAACATAGTTAATTTCATTGATAGTCATCTCTCATGATTTAAGCACTTTATGTAACACTGTAAAGATACTTAACACCAGAACACATGCCATCTTCAGAATCACATAAACTTCAGGGTATGGGACAATAAAACATCTTTATATTTGTCGAGTTTTATTTCAGGTTATTTAAATGAAACCAGAAGAAAACCTGCATGGAAGGATATGAGGTACACATTTCATCAAGATAAAAACGGGTGACAAACTTCCAAGTGTGTGTTTAGGGAATCAATAGCTCTGTGAAACCCAAATTACTTTATAAAATCAAAAAGGAACCAAAAATTGTAGGATTCTTTTTTAGTTTTCCATGCAAAGAGAATAAAAATACGCAGTTCAGAAGCAAGACCTGCAGTGTGATGGTGAAGACAGGAGAACTGAGCACTGCTTGTGTACTGATGGCCTGTGCACAAGATCCCTTGAAGGTCAGGATGGCCTCTCTGTGGCATTCGGGATCCTTCTGGGCCAGACAGTATGTGCTCAAGTGCACGCAAATGAATGTTAATAATAGTGAAAGGAAGAGCTCTAGGACAGTATACCCCTGTGAGGCTTCCCACATGTGATGAGTTGTGTGTCCAAAACCATGTCCTGAACACCCCAATGGCAGGTATCAGGAAGGCATGGAGGACAGGGAGTGCGGCACAACCCCTGTCCCTGAGGTGGGTGCTTATACCTGACCTTCTGCTCCCTCATGAAGGTAACACTGCCGAACGCTTGCTCTACCAGGCAAGGGGACTCACCCTGAAGAGCTTAGACTCTAGTCATTTCCTTAATCTGAGCCATTTGTCTGTAACGGGCCAGACTCCCTCCAGCTGAAACAGTTAATGGCACCATTTCAATCACCTGGGTGGGAAGTGGGCTGGGGTTTATCAGTCTCTTTAGAAATTCTCCTACATATTTACTCTTAATCAGGGGCCACAGCCTTGCACTCATAGTAACCTGAATCCCAAATCCTCCCTCATAGATGCTTTCAGGCTTTCTGGACGGAGATGGGGCTGCAGGACGGTACTATGGATCAGACGGGCTTCCTCCCCCAGCGCCGCCATGACAGACCCCAACACCACCAGTGACACACATTGTTTTCTTGAAGGAGGCAGCAGTGTGTCCATAATACTAATATAGAACAATCGGGATGGAAAATTAGGTCTGGTGGTGGAGAGCTGAGGCATGGGATGAAACAAAGGGCCGGGATAAAGGAAATCCACGGAGCTTTCTGCTTCCACCCAATGACGTCACGTGAAAAACACTCAACTCTGGATCTGGAGTCAGGGATCGCTGCCATTTCTATACCTCCCGAGAACATTAAAAACAAAATCTGAAATCTCCCTGGATAAAAATTCTTATTAAAAGAATAACACTGTTCCTTGGAATGCTTTCCATTGAACGAAATTGCTCTGTCTGCCCATGTAATTTCCACGTTGGTATGAATGCTTTAGAACTATGCATCTCTAAAAGCCTGTTTGCTAATCCTTCAAATAAAACCTAAGTTTTAGGGGCGCCTGGGTGGCTCAGTGGGTTAAAGCCTCTGCCTTCAGCTCAGGTCATGATCTCAGGGTCCTGGGATCGAGCCCCACATCGGGCTCTCTGCTCAGCGGGGAGCCTGCTTCCTCCTCTCTCTCTGCCTGCCTCTCTGCCTACTTGTGATTTCTGTCTGTCAAATAAATAAATAAAATCTTAAAAAAAAAAAAACACCTAAGTTTTAAAAACAAGAGTATTTATCTTTTGTAAAGCAAGGATTTGTTCTGTAAATTTGCCTCTAAGACATCCCTTACATATATTTATTACTAGCTTAAATAAACTTTAAATTCTGAGTAACAACCTGAATGGACCTTGTTTTCCATGAGGTAAATATGCTTTTAAAGGTGAATAAAGTGGCTGATCTCCAGGCTCTGACCTCAGAAGCCTACTCCACTAAGCTGAGCAGGAAGGAAGCAGCACTTTTCAGAAATATAGCATCAACAACCTTACATCAACTACTGATGAGTTCTATGGCTTTAAAGTAGTCCTACAAACTGGGGTGCCTGGGTGGCTCAGTGGGTTAAGCCTCTGCCTTCGGGTTGGGCCATGATCCCAGGGTCCTGGGATCTAGCCCCACATGGCCTCTCTGCTCAGCAGGGAGCCTGCTTCCCCTTCTCCCTCTGACTGCCTCTCTGCCTACTTGTGATCTCTCTCTCTCAAATATATAAATCAAATCTTTAAAAAAAAATAAAGTAGTCCTACAAACTATTACTTCTGCACTTTGAGAAATGATGGCCATTCTGCTTGCTTTGCAGGGAGCTCTAGATAAACGAAAAGAGGGTTTTCTTTTTTGAGAAAATAAATAATGAAGAATTAACACAATAATTAACAAAACAAAACATGATGGAAGGAATGAAAGAGGTCTGAATCCTTTGATAATATAATAAAAATTAAACATGTATTCAGGAAAGAGAAACCCAAGTGAGAAATTCATTCAGGCAATAAATATAAAACTAAACTTACACAATGAACTTAAAATAAAATCTTGGAAAAATTCCATAATAGGAGCCAAGAATGTAAACTATAGAATGAAACTATGGTATCATTTTTTTTTTTTAAGTTCTATTCCTTATTCTCTATTAGAGTATGGAGAAATCACCTTACTTTATTCTTAGAAAACCTTATTAACATATAAAATGCATTATTAAGGAGTAATATCTCAAATCTTTTTATTTTTAAATTTTATTTATTTATTTATTTGACAGAGAGAGAGAGAGAGATCACAAGTAGGCAGAGAGGCAGGCAGAGAGAGGGGGAAGCAGGCTCCCCGCCGAGCAGAGAGCCCAATGCGAGGCTTGATCCCAGAACCCTGGGATCATGACTGGAGCCGAAGGCAGAGGCGTAATATCTTAAATCTTTTTTAAACTGCAAGTAATTACTCACTGATTTAATTGGGTTAGAAATGTTGGTGGTATCCAACCTAAAACTAACCTCTACTAGAGAAGCTTCCAATCTCTCATGTAAGGGATACATGGAGGGGGCAAGGGATTCCTTCTGTTTACTAAATATTTATTGAGTTGCTTTTGGGTGCCAGACAGTGTGTCAGATCCTGCAGAGATGAGCAAAACACAGAATCTGTCAAACACCGTGCGAACCACACTATGATGGGAAATGGAGAGAGACTCAAACAAAACGCTGGAATTTTGGGAAAGATTTATGAGTATCATTATTATTTAAAATATTTTCAACCCTAAAGATAGTTATGTAGCAAACAGTTCTCTTGGGAAGTTAGGCTATTATAAAAGCTTAAGATGATTAATTTCATAGAACATCTGTCAGAAGTCAATGAAGAATTTTGACAAGAAAAAACAAGTCCACCAAAAGTCTGGGGATCCTACTGACAGCTCAAACTCTTGAAGCCTCCTTTAAAAGAATCAAGTTAGAACCTGGTAGGGGTGAAGAGGTTAAAAAATTTGCTGGGTGCTTTTAATTCCTCAGGTCATTTATCAGATTAGTTTATGCTCTTCTTGAACAGCAGCGCTACGGTGAGAACTCTACATGGACGGTCTCCTTTCTTATTTGAGTCATTAGAAATCATTACCTGCCAGCCTTATTTTGCAATGACAGATAATGAACAGCATGGGAATGGGATAAGTGTGCTGTGAAAGATCAATTTTACTTGTAAAATACTCTGGACACAGTGCTAATGAGCACACATCACTTATTAATTTGGGGTGGCTTTAAATCAAATCGTGTGCATTTTATCGTATACACACTCGTTTGGCTCACATGCAACTTTGTTCTTTAACTACTGGGAGAAGATTACATCAGCCTCTACGCAAAACAAAAAGGGACCGCAATGGCCTTTTTTCCCCCTAAGAAGTCTTCCATACACAGGAAGAAGGTAATACTGTACAACCAAACAAAGGTAGGAAGTGGTTAAGTATGTTTCGGTAAGTACAAAACCTTGCAAATTTCTGCCTATGCCTGAACAGCAATGTACTTCTTACCCTCCACTGTTTGAGTCTTTCTATTGCTCTTACAGAGAGAAATCATTCAAGGGGACCACTTCTCCTAGGATTTGTAAGCCAGTAATAAGCATCTCAAAAGAGGGCTCCAGATGGGTACAGACGCTGGTTGAGGCCCTGGACTAAAGAGGTCACACCTCCTGGCCACTGATGTCTACTTCCAGTCTGCAGGTGCCCAGGGTGAAAGGGCTGTACACGTTTCCCGCTTGGAAACCCAGAGGCCTATCTTCACTCAGTAAAGAGAACCTTCTGGGTTGCTTTAAAAGGTGAGGATGGCAGGTACAGGGCTTCCACGTTTGAGGAGGGTTGCCTTTTTTTTTTTTTATTCAGAAGCCCCTTCAGAAACTTTCAGAATGTACAGTCAGTTTGCCATTGTGAGATGATATCATGCGGAAATGGAAATATAAGAAATGCTCTGCATGGGGCGCCTGGGTGGCTCAGTTGGTTAAGCAGCTGCCTTCAGCTCGGGTCATGATCCCAGGGTGCTGGGATCAAGCCCCACATTGGGCTTCCTGCTCAGAGGAGAGCCGCTTCCCCCTCTCCCTCTGCCTGCCACTCTTGCCTACTTATGCTCTCTATCTCTGTTGAATAAAAAAACAAAATCTTAAAAAAAAAATGCTCTGATTTATGTGGTTATCAGTAAATATGCACTAAGGTACTGCACTTAAATTCAATGCATGACAACTTCCTAATACAAACAGGCAAACCTTGACCCTCCCCTACATAACAAATAGTGCTCACTGTTTAGTTAACCCTCGGCATGAAGTCCATACCCTGTTGTGTGCGTCCAAGGTCATCTATCATCAGGCCTGAGTTTCCACCTCAGAAACCCCATCTCTCAATCTTCCGCCCTCTTACCCCCAAACTGCTGGGTGCAACTGTTGACTATTTCAGGCAGCTTCCATCTCAGGGTCCTCTCAGCATCCCCCCTCTGCTGGAAAGCCCCTTCCCAGGAGATCTCTTACAGCACCAATACCACTTAGGGTATGACTGCTGGTTTGTATGGCTGGCCTGCTCTCTGCTAGATGATTCTAGAGGATTCTGCATTGGCCCCCCTCTGGCTGCCCAAAAAGAGATGACCTAAAGAGGACATGGGTGTGCACTTCACCCTGAGAGGACAAAGCACATTTGAAGTACATGACTTCAAAGCCGGAACGGCAAACCTAGGGTCCTGGAATTGTAGTTCAGGCGTTAAGAACATCTTTTGTGCAACGAGAGCAAGGGTCATAAAGCATGGTCACTACACGAGGCAAGGCAGTGGGTATACATTTGTATCTTCTATCTTGTTTGTCCCCACAACCACGGTGGCAGGAAGCTGGTGACATGCCTATTTTGCAGATCAGGAAACACAAAGGCCATCCCAAGCCACCTCACTTTTACTGGTAGCCCTGCTGGAAACACAGAGATCACCTACTTCCTTCTGATCGAGTTGAAGAGAGGATTTTATTAAGTCTCGGAGTGCAGTGAGCTGTTTCTTTTCTTCATCCTGGGTCTGTTTTATCTGTGACAGAAAAACATGACTTTCATTACATATCTTTTATACATTAATGAGCAGAGTTTAATTCATCTAAATATGCAGTCATCAAATAGTTCAATTACATTGTTGATTTCTTTATTAAAGTTTTTACATGGTCTCATTTTTTTATATGAAAGGCAGAATTTTCTCATCTTATGTAAGTACCAGTGAGTTTTGAAATTAGTGACTTAATGAAACAGGCCTTCTTATTAGTACATCTAGGCAAGACAATTAGCTCTGAAATACCATTCTTTTTTTTTTTTAAGATTTTATTTATTATTTGAGAGAGAGAGAGAGCATGATAGGAGAGAGATCAGTGGGAGAAGCAGACTCCCTGTCACGCAGGGAGTCCGATGTGGGACTTGATCCTAGGGCTCCAGGATCATGACCTGAGCCGAAGGCAGTCATCCAACCAACTGAGCCACTCAGCCGCCCCGAAGTACCATTCTTAAACAAAGTTTAGAAAGAACACTGGGTCACTTGCTTCTGGTTTTTCAAAGGGCGGTAGCAAGAATTCCATGATGTGACTAAATGGGCCAGAAGAAAATGTGAAAAAGGACCAGAGCCCAACGGGCTAAGGTATATATGAATGTTTGCACAATGGCACCCAAGGGTAAGGGACTGGCGCTGATTTTTTTCAATCAGCTAGAACTTAAACCTAAATCATGTTAACTATTAAAAGACAATGGGGGTGGGTGACATCTAGGTGGCTCCGTCAGGTAAGTGCCTGCCTTGGGCTCAGGGCATGACCCCAGGGTACTGGGATCTAGCCCCATATCAGGCTCCCTGCTCAATAGGGAGCCTGCTTCTCCCTCTCTCTTTGCCTCTACCCCTACTGTTTGTGCTCTCTTGTGCTCTAACAATAAAATCTTAAAAAAAAAAAAGACAATCGGAAAAAACACACAGCTATACACAGTTTTTAAAGTTATATAAAATAGAAGGCATTATTCATAACTCTGAAACCTTATTTCAACATATGCAGTTGTACTCATAAAACATACTTTTAATATTATTCAGTGCCAAGTGGATTATGGGGAACAAACTGGCCATTTCTATTCCTGCATTTAGTTTTTTTTCTCAATAAAGTTTTTGTGACTTTGCTATTATAAAAGCAAAATTCTAGATATCTGATAAAAGAGAGAAGATACAGAACAAGCAAACAAAAAAAATCATAAACCTGCCTACTCCGAGATCATCTTAAGTTTTGTCTTTCAGGGTCAAACATTCTTCCTCCAAGTGCTGACTGCAGGGCACTCACAGTTGATGCTACTCAACCCCGAACCCCGAACGGACAACCATCTAGAACCGATGGTTACACACCCTCGTTCCTCCTATGCCCCCAAAATGTACTCCAGGACATCTGACCGTCAAGGCCCTCTGATTTAAACTGAAGGCTTACCTGCACTGGGATTATCCTGACAGATCACTTACCCCTGCTTCTTTTCTTTAAAGCTCTTCTAATCCAGATTTCAAATGCACTGATATTTATCTACAAAAGCAACTTAAAATGCGTGTATTTCATGAAATACTTACATTATATAAATCAGCAGCCAGTTTCTCGATGTACTGTTTCAATTTATCAGCCGTTTTCAAGCCATCTTGAAAGAAACTATGAAGGAAAACAGCAGAGATTTACCAGAAGTATAAAAAAGAAATGAGCGCTAGTTACCCGTAAGATCCGAGAACACGAATATACGTGCTCTCTACCCACACAGCTACACAAAACGCTTACAAACGCATTTCAGTGTTTCATAAAGATGCACCAACAAGCAGATCACGGGCACTATCTGACACGTGCTGGCAGCTGTCATGTAGAGGAAATTAAGCCACGGCCCCAACACCGCGGTCTCATGTGCACACCTATCTCTTCACGGAAACAGCCCTCCCGGTTGTGCTGCTGCATTTGAATGCAAAAGAGAGAGACACCATAACTGGTGGAATATCATGAGGATGAATCAGTCGCTGCAAGGAGAGGCTGCAGGGAAGCTGGCCACCTTTCAGTTCTCCAAAGACTGCCGGGCACACGCTCGAAGCACAGCAAGTTGGATGGATGGTGCCCGGCCCCGTGCATAGCCAGACGGCACCCCCCGAGTAAGAATCTGCACTGGCAGGTGCTGAGCGAGCAGAGCAAGCTAAGCACGCTTGCACTTTATGTGAGTTATTTCATTTGCCCACCCACAGAAACCTGAAGGAGTTCACGAGCACTTCAACCTCGCTGCCTCCTCAGAGGATAAACTGAGGCACAGCGTGAGTCCATCATCTGCTCACGCATCTAGCAAAGTGGCAAAAGTGGGATCTGGGCCAGGCTCTGACTCGGACACCCCTGCTCCTGACGGCCAAGCCAAGAGATTTCCTGTCTGATCCCTCCACCCAGGAGTCCCACTTGTTTCAGTGTTTGTATGGTTCTCTGTCCTCCTGGAGGCTTCTCTAACGCTGTCCCACATCTGTTGCTGTTTCCCCATAGAAGAATGAGGTCCTTAAGGACAAAGACTGTCTCATCTCGGAATCGCAGTGGGTCCCGCCCCGGGCAGATGCTCAGTGAGTAACAAGAACGGAGCACGATCAGGAAGTTTTAGGGCACATCTTTGGATCCATATCTCCAAATATATTTAGCTTAACATGCACCATCACTGGTAAGAATACATCCTTATCAGAACTGGCCCTCCAAGAATGAATACTGAAATCCCACGTGTGAGAATTTTTTAAGGTTGACATCTTCAGCTAAGAACCCTTACTAAAATAAGGAAAAGAAACACTCTCTTCACAAAGTCTTTCAGCAGAAGAATGGGAGGAAGGAGAGCTTTTTGGTTAACCATTTAACTTGAAAGCTACATATAAACCCTTCTAACATTCAGTGGTTCACCACTGCCTATCGGGATGAAAGTTAAACTTCTCAGTATGGAATTGAATATGACTTGTGTTCTGGTCCCTGAATAGCTTTCTGGTTTTATCTCCTACTATCTTCTTTGAAAAAATTGGACCCCAGCCATGCTACATTTTTTTTCCCTTCAGTTCTCCCTGGCCTTTGCATCTGCTGTTCCCTCTTGCTGAAATGCCTTTCCCTCCTATGCTTCTACTGTAGCTCCATCTGCTGCTGCCTCCCACAGCAGCTTGCCCTGGTCTTGCCTATCCAGGGGATGGCATTTTCCAGCACAGGCCTGTGCCCAGGACTAATGCCAGCCCTTGAGCTGCAGGCTGTGCTCTGCCCAGAGCAGGCCATTCATGAATATTAACCTGGACCAGCAACATTTACATTCAGGAAAAAGGGTCTGTGGAAGAGGCAGGAGGATGGCTACAAAATCACTCACAGCAAAACCACTTCTCATCTCTGATACTGAAATAATTTCTGGACAAAGGGTCTGAAGACAGAACATATCAGTGTAAGGTGGATGCCAGCAGGACTCCTTACAACAGAAAAAGGGCCTCAGGGTAAGAGGCTTACGGCTTAGAATCTGTGCTCGAGGGCTTACTAGCAGGGGTTCCCTGGTGAGTCACTTCTGTTCCCCTTAACTGTACTCAGTGGGCTGGGTAACATGGGTAACGCCTACGAACGTGCTCCACAAAGCGCTGGGTTGTTGGGACACGCTCAGTACGTGTTCTCTTCCTTCTCTGGACCGTGTGGGTTTATCACAGAAGGAGTCGCGCTCTTCCCGGAGGGATAGAAATTCACTACAGACAGGTTTAGTGTTTCATTTTCACTTTCACCATGAACAAAATTGAATGATCTTTTTTTTTTTTTTTTAAGATGAGTTTAAATGACAATGCTCTAGGTTTGTGTTTTCTAATGGGGTAGCCACTAGCAGGCAATTTAATTAAAATTAATGTAAAATTCAGTTCCTAAAGTCTCACCAGCCACAGCAGACACATGTGGCCAGTGGGTAGCGTGTTAAGACCACAGAGAATACCACCATTTCCAACACGGCAGTTGTTCTCCTGGACGAACTGAGTAAGTGAACTCAGAGTTGAAAAGTACACAGGAATGTTATAAAACACACACATTTTAAGGAGAAGAAGGGCACTGTTTTCATTTGAGACGGCACTGATAAAAATGACAAGTTATTTATCAGCGCGTGAAAGCAAGTTGGAAGGGGACAAATTCCCACCAATTCAAAGGCTGAAGAAAGACCCCAACAAGTCTGTCTTCCTACATTTGAATTCTTCAGGACATTACAAACACAGACTAAGAAAAATTAACAGAGTAAGAAATCATTTTAATCTATAATATGACCCAATTTTTACAACCAAATCATATACATAAATCCAATTATCTTCTCAACGAGATTACAGGTTTTCTCTTTTGTCAACTTTGTTTTCTAAAACACATTATATATTCATATACTAGGCAAAAACAAATTATAGAAAAGAACCAACATTTCTTCTGGAAGGAGAAGGCTGAGCTGAGTCCATCTCAGAAAGTTATGCTAGGGCTCGCTTCTGGGTTTTGGTGAGAAACAGGAACAGGAGGCAGAGGGGACAAGTTGCAGGGAGAACAAAACCGTCCTGACAGCAGTAACACGTCATCAATAAGCAAAAGCCAACGTGCTGTCCACGCCAAGGTCTGGTGACCCCAGCCCTCTGTACCTGACTGTGCCTGCCTTGAGCAGTTAGTCTCAGCCACGTGCTGGGTTATGGTCACATACCACCTGTCACAACATTTCACTGAGGGTAGTGGGCTTCTCTGTTCTCGGTCTCCTCCCTCCAGTTCACTGGTTCTGGTTCACTGGAAATACATGAACTTCAGAGTCAAAAGTGTATCACGTTTTGGCTCTCAGTCTCACTGTATGTATAACTTTGGGCAGGTTCCTGACCCTCTCTGAAAGTGAGCATGATCATCTCCAAAGGTGGATGTTTCCTGGCTTCCAGGAGAGGCAGATGAACTACTACAGATAAAAGTGTTCTCCTAACTAAGGAAGCACAAATGTCAGTTCCGATTACCTGTCACTCAACCTGAATGGGTGAGCCTTCCCCGCGGAAAGTGACATCACCTGACACCCCACTTGTCCCGTGGCCACTTTCTCTGCACATAACTGAAATATAATAAGATCTTTGGAAAACAGATGATAGTTAACAGTAATAATAATAATGATGACAGTAATAATAATATACAACAGTAATAATAATAATACTTACTGGCATGTACGTATTTATTCTGTGCCAGTCACTCGTTATTATGCATAATTAAGCATCCCTTTTAGGTCTCATTAGGAAGCCAACAAAATAGATGATTATTATTATTAACCTGTACCAGACAAAGTAACTGAGGCCCAGAGAGTTTAAGTTGTTTAAATGGGGCCATCTAGTCATTCAGTGCAAAGTTGGGATTTGAGTGTAAGTATTCCCAGCTCTGGAGCACAGGTAGTAGTTAAACATATCAGGCTGATCTGGGTCCAAATCCTGGCTCTTCTGCTGGTAACAGCATAATCTCTGAATCCCTGTGCCTCAGTGTCTTTATGCAGGAAATGGAGATGATCCCATGTACCGTGTTGAGTTCTTGTGAACACTGTGATAATGTTCTTAAAATGCCAGGCACAGAGAAGTTGAATACATGATGGCTACAGGCCAGCAAAATGAGCCTCATTATTTCTCTGACCTTAGAGACAGAGCTGCATTGGCCTCGCTTCTGTAGTAAGCAGCTTGAAAGAAACAGGACCATATCTTAATGACCCACAGTGCCAGAAAAATAACAGCTGCCAACTGATAGGCAGAAAGGCCCTCGCATTTCTCCCAACTACTAACACGCTCACAGCTGCAGAGTGCGGGCTCATGAGTGTGACCACAGTCACCCGTCCATCAGGCAGAGCACATGCTCCTCAGAGCGAGGCAGTCCTCTCTAACCTGAGAAAGTCGCTACGTACTTCACCTCTTATTCTGTCCAAACAAGGATGCAAAAGGGAGATACTGTGTTCTTTCTGCTTTTAATTTAATCTCAAGAAAGAGAGACAGCAGGATCTTCCTATTACCCCAAACATATCCTGCTTGGCTTAGAAAGAGGGGCTATTTGGTCAAAGGCTGAAATGCTCTGGAAGCATATTATTTTCAAAAGAAGCCAGGATGCCCTCGTAGTATCACAGAGAGTATGGTTCTTTAAAACAAATTAGAAAATAATTTTTGAAAAATGAAGTGATTTCTTTTTTTCTTCTTCTTTTTAAAGATTTTATTTATTTATTTGACAGACAGAGATCACAAGTAGGCGGAGAGGCAGGCAGAGAGAGAGAGGAGGAAGCAGGCTCCCCGCTGAGCGGAGAGCCCGATGTGGGGCGCGATTCCAGGACCCTGGGATCATGACCTGAACCGAAGGCAGAGGCCCTAACCCACTGAGCCACCCAGGCGCCCCAATGAAGTGATTTCTTAACACATCAACCACCAACCCCTCCTGAAAGCCTACTTCGAAGCTCCAAGTACTGATTTCCAGCTAGCTGGGCTGACATTTTCTCGATACATTCCACTTGAGTCCTGTGGTGGTTAAGAAACTTAAAGGGCCAGGGGTTAATTAGTGTAAGTACTAATTAACCACAAATCTATCTCGACAGTTCAGGTCAAAGAGCTTGCTCATAGTGATATGCTGGGGTCACATTTAGAGAGTCTTAAAAACAGAGATGTCCAGGGCGCCTGAGTGGCTCAGTGGGTTAAAGCCTCTGCCTTCAGCTCAGGTCATGATCTCAGGGTCCTGGGATCGAGCCTCACATCGGGCTCTCTGCTCAGCATGGAGCCTGCTTCCTCCTCTCTGCCTACTTGTGATCTCTGTTAAATAAATAAATAAAATCTCAAAAAAAAAACCCCAACCAAAAAAACAGAGATGTCCAGGCCCAAATCCAGGCTTACCAAATTCAGATTTCTGACGTGTCAAGAGCATGCACTCTGGAGTTACAAAAACCTGGATGTAAGACTTGGTCCTACCACTTTCTATATGTAAGTTCTATGAGGACATGGATCTTTGCTTTTGTATTGTTACTATTTTCTTCATTAAAAAAATAAGATAAAATTCATGTAGTGTAAAATCCACCACTTCAAAGTGTACAATTCAGTGGTGTGTAGTATGTTCACAATGTGGTGCAACTCTCCCCACTATCTAATTCCAGAACACGGCCGTCACCCCAAGAAGGAAGCCCGTACCTGTTAGCAATGGTTCCCAGTTCCTCCCTTGCCCTAGCAAACAATACTCTGCTTTCTGTCTCAGTGGACCTGTCTTTACGGACATTTTGTTTAAACAGAATCCTACAGTATGGGGCCTTCCACATCAGGCTTCTTTCACTTAGACTGTTTCAGATCTTGATCCCTGCTAGAGCACATATGTGGCTTTATAACCCTCCTGGGAGCTTCCTGAGTGTGATCTGAAGCCAGCCGCTGCACACAGAGCGCAGGAAGAGACCTGAGAGAGCAGCGGGCCCCTGCAGGTGGGCAGGGGACAGTTTTCATAAAAGCAAAGGGAGCTGACATGTGTGTATTGTCTTGGGTAGCAGCTATATGACTGGGTCCCTGCACCTGCCTTCCAAATCTCCAAAGTTTATGAAGAGACCCCAACTGTGCTCAGTCATGAATATACTGCGCAGGTGTTCTCAACGCCACATCATCATCTCAAGGCCATGTCCTTGGGGCAGCCTCTGGGAATGCGAAAGGCAAGCAGAACCCACATTCCAAGGACAGCAAAGGGAGTGAGGCGCCTCTGAGCACCATGGTCCAGCTCATGGAGCAATCCGCAGTCATCTGGCCCAACAGCATCCCACGGCACTGCAGTACCGTACTTTGGGCATCAGCTGATGGGCATTTGGGTGTTTCTACACTTTGGCTATTGTGAATAATGAGACTATAAATATGTATGAACACATTTTTGTTCATTTTGTTAAATGTGTTCACTTTGTTAACATTTTGTTAAATACTTGTTTTCACTCCTCTTGGGTTATCTACCTGGGAGTAGGACCGCAAGGCCATGTAATTCTAGGCTTAACTTTTTGAGGAACTGCCAAGAGGTCTTCCAAAGTAGCTGCACCTACTTACATTTCTTTCAGCAACATATTGTGGGCTCCAATTTCTCTATATTCTTGCCAAGACCTACTTTCCATTTTGTTGTTGCTGTTTTTTTTTTTTTAAGATTTTATTTATTTATTTGACAGACAGAGATCACAAGCCGACGGAGAGGCAGGCAGAGAGAGGAAGGGAAGCAGGCTCCCCGCTGAGCAGAGAGCCCGATGTGGGGCTCGATCCCAGGACCCTGGGATCATGACCTGAGCCGAAGGCAGAGGCTTTAACGTACTGAGCCACCCAGGTGCCCCGTTGCTGTTGTTTTTTTAAATCCTGCCATCCTAGTGGGGGCAAAGTGGTATCTCATTGTGGTTTTGATTTGTATTTTCCTCAATGACTAATGACATTGACATTTGTTTCTTGCGCTTTTGGCCATTGTGTATCTTTTCTGGAGAAATGGCTATTAAAATTCTTTGCCCACTTTTTTTTTTTTTTAATTTTAAAGGATTTTTATTTTATTTGACAGAGATCACAAGTAGGCAGAGAGCCTCAGAGAGCGAGAGGAGGAACCAGGCTCCCTGCTGAGCAGAGAGCCTGATATGGGGCTCCATCCCAGGACCCTGGGATCATGACCTGAGCCAAAGGCAGAGGCTTTAACCCACTGAGCCACCCAGGCGCCCCTTTGCCCACTTTTAAAATGGATTATCTTTTTGTTGTTAAGTTGTAGGAGTTCTTTAGACATTTTGGATACCAGACCCTTATCAGATAAATGATTTGCAAGTATTTTCCTCCCATTCTGTGGGCTGTCTTTTCACTTTTTTAAAAAAAAACTTATTTTTAAAGATTTTATTTGGCTGAGAGAGAGAGAAAGAGAGACAGAATAAGCAGAGGAAGCAGCAGGCAGAGGAAGAGGGAGAAGCAGGCTCCCGCTGAGCAGGGAACCTGATGCGGGGCTTGATCCCGGACTCTGGGATCACGACCTGAGCCAAAAGCAGATGCTTAACTGACTGCGCCACCCAGACACCCCTTTGCTTTCTTAATAATGTCCTTTCACTCACAAAATCTTTTTCAATTTTGAAGTCCAACTTATCTATTTCTTCCTTTGGTTTCTTTTGCTTTGTCCACTTTGACATGTTTACCAAGCATCTACTGAATGAGTGAATGTGCCTTTGGGCAAGTTACTCATTCTTCCAGAGCTACAATTTCCTGATTGCCCTTGATAAATGTTAGCTATTATTATTTTAAAATTAAGGGCAATATAGTAATGTCTGTAAGTGCTCATGATCCTGCAGATCACAATGACACTTGCTAGGTGGTAAAAGGAGTGGGTGAGCAGTAGGATATTATGCTTGTTCTGAAAGCAGCATGTTCCCCACAATGTTCAAGTGTGAAAGTGACAAGCAGTTGGTGTGGGTGAGCTGGAAAGGGTAACAGAAAGTCAGAAGCTCTTTTCTGCTCCCCGTATTGTTCCATTGTAGCAGCTGCATCCCCACTGAGGTGCTGGGACCGTACAGGGTGTTACCAGAGCAAACTTACTCTTAGGTGCCCCTGACTTTGCACTGAAAATCATTTGGGGAACTGGAGTAAGTACTTAGGATATGAAATCCTTTTTTTTTTTTTTTTTTTTTTTAAGGATTTTATTTATCTCTTTGACAGAGAGAGAGAGTGCACAAGCAGGGGGAGTGGCAGGCAGTGGGAGGGGGAGATGCAGGCTCCCCACTGAGCAGAGAGAGCCCAACACAGGGCTGGATCCCAGGACCCTGGGATTGTGACCCAAGCCAAAGGCAGACACTTTACCGACTGAGACACGCAGGCACCCATGCTCCCCCTCACTGCTTCTGAATTAGGTAGAGATGGTTTACAAGTCTATTACGGGTTTCTATTACGGGTGCCTGAAGTAGGAAAGAATGAGTCTCCCTGAAAGAGTATTACACCAGCTTCTTGCTATGTGGGAATTCTTGAAGTTCAACCAGGGGCAGAACCTCATTATAACCATGTTTGTGAATGCCTCTTCCCACGAGGAGGTTTTTACTATGTGGGGTTTCCTTCTGCTACTGCTCTGCTCCAGAGAGACTCTTCTACCAGATTCCAAGGACCAGATACCAGCCATCCCCCAAGTCCACTCCTGACTGCTGCCACCCGCCACCCCTACCCCCACTTCAAGGAGCCCTTCTCAGTCCACCTGGATGAAAGTCTCTCCTTCTCCTGATGCCCTCTCAGCAGTTACTTCCTAGGCCCGCCGTGATGACTGATGACCCAACTTACTTCCTGTACCAGAGAGTTAGCTCCTGAGAGCAGAGTACTTGTTTCAAAGAACCTGGCCTTTGTCAGTAGATGGATAAGTATTTCTGGAAAGTGAAAAAGCAGGAAACGAAGGAATGAAGGGAGGACGCATTAGCTACCCAGATCAGAGTTGCTCTTCTTTTCACCTTTAGGAACAAAGGTTAAGATCTGTATAGTTTACAAAACATCTTACATCTTGGAAAGCTAATGTTTGTGGAGGTTAAACCCTTCTCTGTACAGTAAGAGAATGTGAGATCAGAAGATTTCTGGGGTGCCCAGCTGGCTCAGTTGGTGAAGCATGCAATGCCTGGTCTCAGGGTTTTGAGGTTGAGCACCACACTGGGCGTACAGCTTACTTTAAAAAAAGAGAGAGAGAGAGATTTCTAAAATCAGGTAAAATCAGATCTGCTGCCAAAGTGCTGTAATGGAGAAGCCTGAGAGGTTCCCTTATTTCTGTAGAGGTTTCAAAGCAATGGTGCGTTTCTTGGAAAACTGAAATTGAGAAAGATGAAAAATTCCACCCAAAACTAAAATTAGGAACCACCATGACACATTTCAAAGTTTCCTATGTGCCCCAGTAAGCTATGAACCCAAAGGTTAGACCAGGTCTTCAGCATGAGGCTGTCACAGGCAAATTTTGTCTTATAAACATGCAGCTGTTTCCATTTCAATATTTTTTCCTTGTATGTGATACACATTTATTTATAAAAGGTAGAATTTATTTTTAAAAGAAAAAAGGTAACAAATCAGATCTATGTAAATAACAATTTGATTGTTAAAAGCTTCTCCTGAAACAATTCTGTACAATACATGTATGAACGAATGATTCCAGTGCCACTTGGAATCCTCAGAGCTGCGAACACATACAATGTAGTCGGCTCCACATGCACTATCTTATTTAATTCTCACATCTACTAACCTTAACCCCACTTTACAGGTGAGGGTACTGAGGTTTAAAGAGGAACTAGATGAAGATCACATAGTCACCTGGCTGCAGAGCCAAGGTCTGAACTCATCTTTCTGACTTGTGCCTTCTATGCATCCCACAATATTAATGCTGACCTCCCTAAATGTCTCAGTCAAATACAAAGATCTTAGAACATTACAAATTTTAATAATGGGCACGTTTTCAAATAAAAACTCTACCAGAACCCATGAAAGCTAATCCAGTAAATAAACAAGAAGTAAATAAGCAAATGCAATGCCACAGAATCTCAAGCATAATAAAAATGCAACATTAATAAGCCAAAATGGTGCTGGTATAAACAGCGGATGTACCACCAATTCATAGGAATCTGAGTATAGAGGCAAAGTATTCTTAGTGCCCCAAGTATTTAATTTCACCTAATTTAGATGACAAAGAAAAACACTCCAAGTAGGTATACGTGGAACAAATGACCCGATAATAGGTAAAATGCCAAGTAAGGGAGGAGGGCGTGGAGGTCACTGGGGCCTCTGTTGCGACAGGGACGTGACAGGGACGCATGTATCTGTAACAAGAGCTTCACAGACTGTCGAGGCCACCGTCAGAATTTGTAAGACAGCATTTTCGAGTAGCCAAATACTTGCTCTAATTTGAGTTACTTACTTACAGAAAACAATGAAGATGAACATAATACTATTTCTTATGAGGCTTTGGAAGGTTCTGATATCACACTATATATAGTGATCAAATGAAAACCAGAAAAGAAGAAACAATTAAGAAAACTAAATAAGTGAAGGGGGTCTTACTTGGACTAATAATTGTGACCATGATATTCTACTTACTTGCACTGTGCATGATAATACTTTATGAGATTCTGCAGCAGATCCACACCCTTTTTGGTCTTGATTTCATTAACTTTAATGAGATACTGTGGAAATAAAACAAAATTGTATGTTGCTCATTACAGACACGGTTTTACTGTCATGGTTTGGGCAGCAGACCACCAGTCACGAATCCACACAAGTTACTGAACCTTGGCTGCCCTCAGACAGCGTGAGTTTAGTTCGGGAAATGCTGACTTGGCAGTCCCAAGTGTACAAGTGAAATGATTAGAGTGTTAGCGTTTTATAAATGCTCATTAGTTTACAAGACAAGCAGAACTCAAACACAGTAAAACATTCTAGAATAACTGATTATTTCCCCCTGGTGCAGTGGATCTCAAACCTAAGGGTTCACATGGTCAAAACCTGAAGGACGGTTGACTGTTCTTTGCAGAAAACAAGGAAAATAGCATTCTCTTGAGGCATAGGCCATCAGATAGCGAAACTTTCAGGAAGAATTTTTGGTATTCAAGAATGGAGGAATTAAAAAAAGAATGGCAGAATTAAAATAACCCATTATTAATTTATGCCGTTAACTAACACTACTAGGTCTGATTTTTAATAGTAGGTCAAGATTTTCTGTTGATATTGTTTGCTTTTTTTCACTTGTTTTTTTATGAGAAGTGTTTATGAGCAGATAGGTTTGAGAAGAAGCTTAAAGTATGGGAGGAACATTTAAAAAAGAAAAACTTAAAATTGATAAAATTCTATCCAACTTAGTATTTTTGGAGAACTACAAAAGGAACTCTACAACACAATGTTAGCGTCAGAATGGGCAGGATGCCAGGTCAGGGAGTGCCAGTGTTCACTGGGAACCCAGTTTGAGAACCACTGCTCTAAGTCCAAAGGAGCATGCTTTCATGAACTCAGGCTTTCTTAATCACTACTTCATTTAAGCTTTCATTCAACCCGGACATGTGGTTAAAAAAACAATAAACATGCTCTACACCTGTATCAGGAAGACTTCATATTCACTAGGGTTACTTCTCACCAAACATTTTTTTCCACACTCACTCACAAGCAACATTAAAGTTCTCACCAAAGAATCCTGTTTTGGCATAAAGAGCCCCCCAGGACCAAGGCTCAAAATATGAGACAACAGTGAAATGGCGGATCCCACAAGGCTTGGAGAAAAATGGAGACGAGAACCCTTAAGAAATGATGCCCTCCTCTAATAACCAAACAGCCTGCATTTAAGCGTAAAAACTCCCAACTAGCAGGAAAGATCACAGTTATGAAACTCCAGGGAAACGCTTGCAAAAGCCGTTCTTACTTCGCACATTTGGAGCTGGAAGAGGCGCCGCTCCTTCTCCATCTCTTCTGCAATCTCAGCCCCCGTGATCTCTGTCCGGATCATCCCGTGCTGCTTCGCATGCTCTCTTTTCTCCTTCTCAATCTTCGTACTGTAGTTAAAGCAGATACCATCATTAAAAAAAAAGTTCTCGTCTTTCCCTCCTTTAACGAGAGCCACTAATTGTTTCTTATTTACAAGAGGTAAGCGGCAGAAACTCTTATGTTGCTAACATTGATCAAAAGGAAGAATCAGAGAGAACATACACGCTGTAGAGATTAAGACCTAGGGAACCTCTTACGTTTTATCTGTGATCTTACACGTGGATGAGTTTTTTTTTTTTTTTAAAGATTTATTTATTTGAGAGAGGAGAAAGAGAGAGTGCACACACATAGAGGGGAGAGAGCCCTAAGCAAGCTCTGCTCTGAGCACGGCGCCCGACACAAAGCTCAATCTCACAACTTTGAGATCACAACCTGAGGTGAAACCAAAAGTCAAATGCTTAACCCGACCGACTGCGCCACCCAGCACCCACATATGGATGAATTATGAATTCTCTCATATTTTGGTGGGCATGAAGAAATCTTGACAGTTGACTTTTTCTTGGGTAAAGTACTTTACGATGAAAAAGAATCAGAAAGTTGAAGAACTGAGGCAGATCTAGATTACCAACAGATGATGGGTCTGAGAATTATTTCAAGACAATCAAAGTGCACAAAAAGTAGTCAAAGGTAATTTCCAATATTCCTCTAAACCTGGGACATCTCCATATCCCCATAACACATTTTAATAATTCAAACATCTGGAACGATTATACAAAATAAGGATGGGAGAAATCCCAATCTGTAATTTGGAATCCTATAAAATGTTCTTCAGTGTGGAGGGGGCCAAGAGGGAAGGAGGCAATTACGAAGGAGGGCCCATACTAAACCAACACAATCTGAGGCTAACGCCTGGCTATGATAGATGGTACTCTGGCAGTAACACCAATGGTTATGACCCTTTTTCCGAAAATACTTGAAAACAGACTTCCAATTTCAGGAAGAGTGGATTTTAGTTGTGAATGCAAAGATGAACTGACTTAGCCTTCAAGTCTTCTTTTAAATTGTAGTTGTAGGAAATCAAACCCCAAAGAGAGCCAATATCCCTGTCTATATACAAACGTGGCAGAAAATCACCCATGGGAAAATCTACTATAAATCTGGTTGGAATGCCTCTAACGTTGTAATGCCGTATCTTATTAGCCATATTGGCCATCAAGCAGGTGTAAAGCAGCTGGAGGTTAAGCCTCAGCTCTCTCCACTGGTGTGGGTGGGAAGAGAAGCAGAAAGCTAAAGACATTTAAGAAGAAACACGAGGAGTAGGCCTAACTGAGTATCAACAGACTTTTGGGTTAATGTGGTGACTTGACCACATGTCTTCATTTCTTCTTCCTTCCATAATTCCACTAGGATGATATTAAAAATCATAAAGAATATAATCTCCCAGGGACACCTGGGTGGCTAGGTGGGTTAAGCCTCTGCCTTCGGCTCGGGTCGTGATCTCAGGTTCCTGGGATCAAGCCCCACATCGGGCTCTCTGCTCGGCGGGGAGCCTGCTTCCCCTCATCTCTCTCTGCCCACTTGTGATCTCTATCAAATAAATAAATAAAATCTTAAAAAAAAAAAAAAGAATATAATCTCCCGAAGACAAGAACTGAAGACAAAAAAGGATGAGAGAGGGGCGCCTGAGTGGCTCAGTGGGTTAAGGCCTCTGCCTTCGGCTCAGGTCATGATCCCAGGGTCCTGGGATTGAGCCCCGCATCGGGCTCTCTGCTCAGCAGGGAGCCTGCTTCCCCCTCTCCATGCCTACTTGTGATCTCTGTCAAATAAATAAATAAAATCTTAAAAAAAAAAAAAAAGGATGAGAGAATTCAATAGATATTTGGAAGAGCAGGTCTACACAGAGAAAAAGAGAAAGTGCATACCCCGAACCACAGGGGTACCTCTCTGGCCTTTGTTTCTTCCAGAATACCATAATATACAATTACCAGACAGGGGGCTGAGGGGACTGAATGATGCTAGAAGACATGCCTCTGGATACCAACATTTAGAATGCTCCTGATTAACAAGCTGTCTTGGTGCCCCTTGGTGGCTCAGCTGGTTTCGCATCTGACTCTTGATTTTGGCTCAGGTTCTGATCTCAAGGTCCTGGGACTAAGCCCTGGATCAGGCTCTGTGCCCAGCAGGGAGTCTGCTTGAAAGTCTCTTTCTCCCTCTGCCCCTCCCCACTCTCTCTAAAAAAAAGAAAAGAAGAAAGAAAGAAAGAAAGAAAGAAAGAAAGAAAGAAAGAAAGAAAGAGAAAGAAAGAAAGAGAAAAAGAAGATAAAAATCTATCTTGACATCCTAAAACCTAAAAAGGCAGCTCACGGCATTCTTGCCTGGTCCTGCAGACAAGTATGAGCTTTCCATCAACTTTTGGGTGCTTTGCTCTCTGATATGAATGGGCAGTGAAGGATGGTAAGATAACTGAGGAAAACCTCCAAAATGAAAACAAGAGATCAAAATAGCAAGTTGGGGGGGTGGTGATGAGGTAACCAGAGGCAGTAAGAAAAAGAATATCTTATAAAACATAATCAAATCCTCAGAGAGCTAAAATACTGCATCTATGAAACAACAAGAAACTTAAAAAAAATTTTTTTATTACACTATGTTAGACACAATACATCATTAGTTTCTAATGCAGTGTTCCATGATTGTTTGTGTACCCAGTGCTCCATGCAATCCATGCCCTCCTTAATACCTGTCACCAGGCTCACCCATTCCCCCACCCACCTCCCTTCTAAAACCCTCAGTTTGTTTCCCGGAGTTCATAATCTCTCATGATTCGTCTCCTACTCCAATTACCGCCCCTTCATTTTTCTCTTCCTTCTCCTAATGTCCTCCATGCTATGTTCCACAACAAGGTTCCATAATGTTCTTATGTTCCACAAATGAGTGAAACCATATGGTAACTGACTCTCTGCTTGACTTATTTCACTCAGCATAATCTCCTCCAGTCCCATCCATGATGCGAAAGTTGGGTATTCATCCTTTCTGATGGCTGAGTAAAATTTCATTGTGTGTATGGACCACATCTTTATCCATTCATCTGCTGAAGGGCATCTCAGTTCTATTCACAGTTTGGCAATTGTGGCCATTGCTGCTATGGACATTGGGGTACAGATGGCCCTTCTTTTCACTACATCTGTATCTTTGGGGTAAATACCCAGTAGTGCAAATGCTGGGTCATAGGGTAGCTCCATTTTTAATTTTTTGAGGAACCCCACACTGT
Organism: Mellivora capensis; assembly: GCA_004024625.1. Taxonomy (NCBI): domain Eukaryota; kingdom Metazoa; phylum Chordata; class Mammalia; order Carnivora; family Mustelidae; genus Mellivora; species Mellivora capensis. The sequence goes on along the minus strand of PISX010004132.1, from coordinate 15,341 downwards.
TCTCCAAAGTGGCTGCACAAACTTGCATTCCCACCAACAGTGTAAGAGGCTTTCCCTTTCTCCACAACTTCTCCAACATTTGTTGAAACAACAAGGAACTATAAAAAGACCACCAAAACCTCCCAACTAATCAAGAAAAAGGGCTTTGGAAGTTGAAAATATGACAGCCAAATAAAGCCAACTGAAACAGTGGGAATAAAAGGTTGAAAATAATCTAAAACATAACAGACAAATAGGACAGAAAAGAGAGGAAAATTGTAAGAACCACCTGGGGAGTCCAATACTATATGGTGAGGGATTTTAGGAGAATAAACAGAAAAAAAACAGATGGTTGGAACAACAGGAAACATTTCTAGAACTGAAGAACTAAAAATTGCAAGGAGAAGGTCAATGCATGCATGCATGCAGAAATGTTGTAGAACCTTTGGGAAAAAAAAGACTAACATTTTCTTTTCTTTTTAAAGATTTATTTATTTGAGAGAGAGAGAGAGAACGCACAAGGGAAGGGGCAGAGGGAGAGGGAGAATCTTTAAGCAGACTCCCCACTGAGCATGGAGCCTGACATGGGGCTTAATCCCAAGACCCTGAGATCATGACCTGAGCTGAAATCAAGGGTCAGATGCTTAATCGACTGAGCCACCCGGGTGCCCCAAAAGATTAACATTTTCTAACTATGAATAAGTGAAGCCCTTCTCCAAACCCCCATGTCACACACAGAGAAATGGGGATCAAAGACGCATTGGATTTTTTCATTACACTGGAAATAATAAGACAGTGGAGCAATGCCTTCAATAGTTCGAGTGCATATGGTTATAAAATTAGGATTTTACATTCAGCCAAACTCCCATTCTGTGTGATGGCAGAATGAAGATATATCTGGACATGCCAAAATCTGAAACATTTCCCTCCTCTAGAGCTGTTCCCTGCAAACGACTAGAGGTAGCAAGCCACTAAATATGGGACTGTGCCAGGAAAGAGAAGGCAGGACAGTCCCCATGGAGAGGTAGCCCAGGATGCCAGTGACACTGCTGATCTAAAGAGCTGTGCAAGGATTCTCCAGGACAGAAAAGAAGGGACTGACAGAGAACCTAATTAACATTGGGTTCCACATATAATCCACATATAATCATCGTTACAATGTAGAGAGTGTATTTTCTAAACAGAAACAGTATTTATAGGTGTTGGTTGACATCAGTGGGAACAGATAACAAAAGTTCACAATAGATTCATATAGACCAGGCAAATGAAATGAGGCAATTATTTCATTAAGGAAAAGCAAAAAATGGTGCTGTAAGAATGGAAATCCATTATAAGACACCATTCGACTGGCCCCGAACATCTGCACTCCCAGAAGTTCAAACACTGACAACTGGTTTACCCACACGCCGTTGCATGAACCGCACTGGCTGACTTGGGTGGGGGTGGAAACGTGATGGAGCTGGCCGTGCACGGAGCTAAGCCTTCATCTGCGGCAGCAGGAGAGAACACCGAGGATCACAGAGAGAGAGAAGCCGGGGGGGCCGGCAGCAGGGGGGACAGGAGAGGGAGCAGGACAGGAGCCCTGGGCCGACGACCACTGTGTCTTTCCACGGGAAGCACGCCCACTGCCTACTTAAGATCCCCTCTCCTGTTCCTCATTAGGAAAAGAAAGCTGCCTCATCAGGGGCAGCACAGACTCCCTGAGCTCCGCGTCTGGGGGGCAGCACAGACATTCCGACGGCGTGTAAGGGCTGCTGTGATGGGTGCCCAGTCTGCCCTGGGACCTTTATGTTCTCTGATAAACTCTTGTCGGAGCCACTGTTACCGGGGCGTCTACTATACGCAGTCACAGTCTCAACCGATGCAAGTACTATTTGACGTTTGATGTATGGGTATTGTTTTGACCAAATATTATTTGATCATTAAAAATCTTGCTAGAAACTACTGACTGAGGGCCAGCTGTATCCAGACAGCAGGAGCAATAACTTCATATTATATTATCTTGTCCTCACATAAGCCTTGAGAAGTAGGTAATTTTTCTTTTTCTTCGTTTCTTTTTTTGTTTGTTTGAGTAACAGGTGAGGACCATCATCAAAGTTAAGTACCTTGGCTCAAGTCCTAGAACTGATAAGCAGTACCACCCAGCTTCTCCCACGGTCTCTGATTCCCCAGTCTGTGGTCTTAACCACGATGGCTCACTGCCTCCCGGGTTCTAAATGAAGACCACAGAGCAGCCACCCTGGGTTCTCACAGCTAATAAATTAACTTTTATCTCTCTTTTTTTTTTTGGTATATCCTTTTGTTTTCTATAATTCATACTCAAATGACTCCTGCCCCATCGTATAATCAAATATTTGCCGTTTTCTTTTTTACTTCCTGTACCACTATACAGAGTGAGGAAGAAGCCTATCTTAGCAAAATAATTTATTACCAGGGATTTATTAAAAAAAGAAAAACAAAAATGTTTCTGGTGAAATCCTAGAATCAGGACCTGCTGAGCTCACGAGTTCTGGTACACATTTGCAGATGTGGGTAATTCTTTCATTCTTTCAGTAGCTATTCCCTGTGCACTAGCTATGTGCCCAAGGTTCTGCAAGGTCTGGGAGATCTGCACCAAACACAAGGACCATGTGGTCACTGTGCTCACCAAGGTCAGATGCTGGAGGACAATATACAGACCAGTGAACAGCCAGACACATTCGAATACAGTTGAGGAAAGTGCCGTGAAGGCACCTGGATCCTTTGAGAATGGCCTGTGTTCCCTGATATTCATGATACCGACCAGCAGGAATTTTGAGCTCTTCCACAACTCAAAGATGGTTTTAAGAATATGGTTGTACCACCCAATATCGGTGGTACTTTAGTTGACAGAGCACATATTGTGTCTTGTTTTGTTATTTCCACATCCTACAAAAGAGATCTATTCTACAAGTCTAGAATAAAGTTTTTTTCTCCCTTTTGTGGACGCCTTCCCCTTTGCTATGTACTTAGTTCTACCCCAGCCCAGTACACGCAGCTGCCGCTGGGCAGGGCAAGACTTAGATCACAAGTGTGAGCATTCATAATCTTCTTCCATAACAGAAGACAGGATGGTCCATGGTATTCATTTACATCACTGACCATTTTAAGAACCTTTTTCGTTCTTGGCTGCCTTTGTAACTGGCAATGCATGAAAGTATTCCGAAGGCAGCAAGTCTCCAGCAATGGCACTGCTCACATAAGCATTTACGGAAGCAGTCTGGCAAAAAACAAATTTAATCCTGAATTTGTTTTTCTTTTGTTTGTGGTTTCATTCTGCTGTTATTGCTGTCGACGGAAATGACTTTTGTTCGCTTATGTTTATAGCTAGCCAAGTTCACAGCCAAGATTTTTATTAAGTGCTTTAAAATCTATTTCTCCCCCAACCCCACCTCCTGGCAATACCGATGTTTCTGGGTAATAATAACGAAGGAAGGGAGGGGCGCCTGGGTGGCTCAGTTGGTTAAGCAGCTGCCCTGGGCTCAAGTCATGACCTTAGGGTCCTGGGATCGAGCCCCACATCAGGCTCTCTGCTAAGTGGGGAGTCTGCTTCTCCCTCTCTCTCTGCCCCTCCCCTCGGACTCTCTCTTTCAAATAATTAAAATCTTAAAAAAAAAAACAAACAAACAAAACAAAGGCAGATGGTATGATCCATACAGTATGAAGACAAGCCAGGCCTGTAGCACACCCCTCACGTACATCTTCTCCACAATCCCTGCAATAACCCCAGCAGGCCTGCCCGCCGTGCCCGTCAGGGGCTGCTCCAGCCCTGGGGAATGCCAGCACGACACCGCCTACCTAGCTCTCTGACCTTCTGCAGTCTCCTCAGCCTCTCCAGGCTTCAGTCCCCTGAACCAGACACAGACAGTGCGGTCACCGTGAGACGGTCACCCACACAGGAACACTGTGTGCAGGCCCTGGCAGGCAGAAGGACGTCACGAACACTAGCTTTTGTTATTTCCTAACTGCTAGGTAGGAATGTCAGCAGTCTACAGTTATGTGCTAACTATAATTAAAGAAAAGTCACAACTGTCAGATTTACAGCCCGATAGCTAGTAGCAGCAGCCATGCATACTGAAACACTGGGCAGTGACCGCACCCCTCACTCCACATGACGAGGCAGCCGAGGGCCCAAACCCTTAGCCCTCACGAGGATGTACTACACAAGCTGTTGTCCAGGAAAAAGGAGTCTCCCAGTTAATGGTTTCTTAAGAAATGCAACACTATAAAAAACAAACAAAAAGCTACTTACAACTTTGTCTCATAATCTTTCCAAGCTTTGTCAAATGGCTTCTTGAGATCCTTAGGAAAGAGAAAATGAAACAGAGATTGAATTTACTTTTGTTCAAAGGCAAATAAATAATTCTGAAAGAACATCTCAGCAAAAGTGCTTTCTTTTATAGGATGTGTGAAGCTTGACTCAGATGCTCATGGCTTACCCATCACCCGTAAGAAGACTGCATAGGCCAGAAGGGTGAGCTTCCCAGAGACCCACGGGAAGCAGGACCCGGAGGCCAGGAAAGGCTGGACCTGAGGGTCGCCGCTGATGTGGCCAAGACTCAGCACAGACTGCCCGCACCCATGGGGGCTCTCACCCATATTCTGGAAATTGCCTCATCTTACTCCTCAGTCAATAACACTATGTGAAGTGGCACATCTTTTTCAATGATCATCTTCCAAGTACTTTTTTTTAATGCTAAAAGTATTCAGAGTGCCTTTCAAATACAAGTACCACTATGATCTTAAAAGAAAAAAAAAATCAATCCTTCCCGGTTAAAGTGAAAATCAAATTTCTGAACACTTACTCCTTTGACTCCCTTCAGGTCTCCTTTTAACAAGGAGTCCAAGGTGAAGATCACATTGTGGCTCAGGCCCTGGAGCTGGAAAGCAAAGCAAAGAGGGGGACGGTTAAAAGAGAAGTGCATACAGAATAACAAAATCAGCTACTCTTGACTGAGCACCTTGCACACACCAGGCTCTGTGAAAGGGCTTTCGTGCACCAGCTCACAGACTGCAGGGGCTGCCCTGAGGCAGGCTGGCAAGACCAGCTTCCCCTCCAGCATGTGGACAGAGAGCTGGGAGCCCAGGCTCTGGATGACCACATGGCAACACGGGTGCACCTATGTGAACAATTCCTCAAATCATCCACAGACCTGTCACTGTTCTCCTATGACACGACTGACCTTAATTTGATTCTTCTTCAACTGCCGCTGTCAGAAGAAGGAGAGAGCTACCCAACTGGCTTGTACCACTCCATTTCATATGCTTCTGTGGCCTCTGTCACTCTCCGAAATTCCCCAGTTTATTTATATGTATATTCTCTGTCCCCCACCAGAACGTAATCTCAATGAGGGCAGGGACCTCAACTGTCCTACTCACTGCATCCTCTCTGTGCCCCGATCCATTAAGAAGACAAGATATTCAGGAAGCTCAATCTAGAGCAAGGGTGCACAGTTTTCACTGTTCCAAGGCAGCGGCCTGCGTCTCCTTGATTTTAAGTTGGTATAAAAGACGGTCATAAAGAGTCAAGGAGACTCCTAGCACTTTGGGGAAATCAGAGTTAGTTGTGTGGAACCAGGTTATAGCTGGAGAGGTCGGTGGGCTCCCCCAACCAGGGGATAATGTGACTCCTGTGTAAGCCGTGTACTCATTTGTCACGTCAGCCAGCTGGCCAGCCACCCCTCCTTCCATCGATCATTCATCAAGTACCTGCTCTGTGACACCCACCATGCTAGTGGCTGGCCAGGTGAAGGTGAATAAAATACCTCCTGGCTTGAGAGAGCTCACATCCCAGGGACAGAGCAGGTCAGGGTATGCAACTGACTCTACCCCATCTGGACACTGCAAGTGCTGTCCAGAAGCGGAAGGAGAAAGTGGAAAAAAGGACCTGGGCTGACACTTGGAGGCTCTGAGCAGGACCCTCTGAACCACATCTATGACTCGAGATGCTACCACCCACGGTAGACAGCTGCTGTGAAGGGTTAGTTAATATGCCCAACAAGTGCTAGCGGGTTCCTGCACACTTAGGAAGGGCTGAATACAGGTTTATTTTTAAAGTCCAAAGGGATGTTAAGTAAGAAATAAGAATAAGGCCATGTGGAGCAGAAGGGACACCTTCTGCTGACTCCTGTCTACTGCTCTCATCTGGGGCTTCCAGAAGCTTGTCATCCTAGCTCTGCCCTCCTTGGCCACCCATTAACATACCAGGTTAGTTGTCCAGGGCACACACCACCAGAGAGCCTGGATCAAAAACAGCCAACTCTCTCTTTCTTCTTTCAAAGACAAAGAGATTCTGAATACCACGACAATTCTGTCTATGCAATTTCACTAACCCCATGTAGGGAAACTGCCTGGCTGGCAAGTGCCAACAGCAAGAGAGCTGCAGATTCACAGTCTGCGTTCTGTGAGGTCAAGAGCCTTGGTTCCTGGGAAGTGGGGTGAGGATCTTAGATATTCTAATGGCTATGGCTCTCCAAGGGGCCAGAGTCAGAAACTTGATCTATAGAGTGTATCTGTTGTATTAAAACCTCACGGGGGAATTGATTAATTAAAAAAATGTCTGTTGGTGGAGTGTGTGACTTGATCTTGAGGTTGTGAGTTCAAGCCCCAAGCTGGGTATAGAGATTACTTAAAATTAAAATCTTAAAAAAAAAGTATTTAAAAAGGCTCCTGGGGATGGGGTGGGGGCAGTCTGCAGGTAATAATAAAGAAAAAGTTGAAAACCACTGGCCTTGGGTATGAGATGGGCAAACTAAGGATTAACAGGACTCACTCCCTGTCACAGACGAACAGCTGTAGTAACATTTTGCTCTGAGTCCTCAGCAAGCTCATTGCTGAAATACAAGCCTCCTGCACTCCACTCTCCTGTGGGTCTCCAGAGTTTGTGTGGATGGTAGGAAGTGAGGCAGGGGCCCACCTATCCTCCACCAGTCAGGCCAGTCTCTATCTTTCCTAAGTTCGTAGACAACCTTACATTATTTTCTTCAAAACATTTACCATCCCTCACATTTACACCTGTATTTGTCTCCTCATGTGTTCGCTGCATCCTCAGTCTGAATGCAAGCCCCCTGAGAGCAGGGTCTGTATGTTCACTGTCGTATTTCCAGAACTGAGAACACTGCCCAGCACAGAGCAGGTGCACAGTATCTGTAGAGTGAAGGCAATACAGAATCACGTGAGTACAAGGTTCTTCTCTGTAGGACTGTTTATTTTTTAAATTCTTTTTAGAGATTTATTTATTTATTTTAGAGAGCAGGGGGGGAGGGGCAGAGGAAGAGAGAGAGAATCTCAAGTAGACTTGCCACTGAGCACGGAGCTTGACGTAGGGTCTGATCCCACAGCCTTCAGATCACAACCTGAGCAGAAGTCGAGTCAGGCGCTTAACCGACTGAGCCACCCAGGCGCCCCTAGGACCATTGATACTGAGGCAAAGCTTAGGGAAGTAGTCAAATAGGGAACTGGGGAACTAGTCAAATAAATTACGCCAGTTCTAAACAATAGCCACACAAATGAGGAAGTTCTTTACGTCTAGCTTCGGAAATATCTCTACGATAAATTGTTATGTGATAAAGCAAAGTGTAAAACGTATTCATAGCATACAAAGTTTTGTATAAAAGGAACAGGGGCACTGGCTGGCTCAGGGGGTGAAGCATACGACTCTTGATCCCAGAGTTGTCCATGCACGCCCCATGCTGGGTACAGAGATTAAATAAGTAAATAAAACTTAAAAAAAAAAAAAGAATAAAAAAAATGGGTTCATGTTTACATGACTGCTGGAAGCATACAGAGTAAACTGCTGGTGCTGTTTCCCCGCAGGGACAGAGATCGGGAGTGTAAGGAGGGAGGTGGTGGAAGAACCTTTTACTGTGGACCCTTCTGCATGAAAAGCATTTATTTGCACCATGTACTGTATTGTTTATTCAAACAACAACAACAAAAAAAGCAAAAATTCTAAAACACAAAATGAGAGGACAGAGATCATACAACATTTTTAATACAGTCCTACATCAGGGTTTCCACCAATGCCTCAATCTGTTGTGAAATGGAGCAGGGAAAAAAAATACATTAATGTCATTGCCACCTTGGTGTGAAGGCTGTATTACAAGAAAACAATGAAAGAGGGGCGCCCGGGTGGCTCAGTGGGTTAAAGCCTCTGCTTTCTGCTCAGGTCGTGATCCCAGGGTCCTGGGATCCAGCCCCACATCGGGCTCTCTGCTCAGCAGGGAGCCTGCTTCCTCCTCTCTCTCTCTGCCTGCCTCTCTGCCTACTTGTAATCTCTGTCTGTCAAATAAATAAATAAAATATTTAAAACAAAAAACAAAAAACAATGAAAGAATTATGAAACTCTGTGGTTAGTACTGAATGTGGGAGTTGCTCGGAAGGAAAAGTCCCTCAGAAGCAAAGTACTGACCACACACCAGACGCACGCTGTAAGCTGCCGGTGCCGCCACTGTGGTAAGGCCTGGGGCAGGGGGAGGTAGGCCCCCCCGCACTGGTGGAAAACCCCAAGAATTAAGAATTTCTTTGTGGTTATCCACACATATACTCTTGGGAGCTGATAAGAAACCAAGAAGGCCAAATATCATGTATTATGAATTCAGAATCTTCCTAGTGATGAGTCTAAGAAAAGGCCTCAGGCAAAAAAAATTTTGAAACTTAAACTTTCCCCACCTTCCTTCCCAGGAAAAAATCAGGTTCAGCTGCAAAAACTGGCAAAGGAGACTGTTTTTTTTGTTTTGTTTTTTGTTTAAAGATTTTATTTATTTATTAGGGAGAGCTCGAAAGAAAGTACAAGTAGCAGGGAGGGGCAGACAGAAAAGAGAAAAAGAGAATCTCAACAGACTCCCCACTGAGCATGGGGCTCAATGTGGGGCTCAATCTCAGGACCCTGAGATCACGACCTGAACTGAAATCAAGAATAGGATGTTTAACCGACTGAGACACCCAGGTGCCCCCAAAGGAGACTGGTTTAAATATAAAGCGAATAGTAACTACCTGTTATGAAGACACAGAGGAAAAGTCAAAAAGAAGACAAACTAATCTCAAGAAAAGAAAACTTCTAAGAAATATTTATTGATGGGCCAAACAAAATTTCTTTCCCTGGAGATCTCAATGAAAAGATCCATTTTTCTCCAATATTTGAAGGGATTGCTCTGTGACAGCGATGGATTACATGACTTGACAGTAGTAGGATTCTGTGATTCTCCTGCTTTTTTATTTTTTTATTTTCAGGAATCCTTCCCATGGCCTGAGCAAGGCTTGGAACCTGATGTGTAACAAAACCATCTTTAGGGCAACTGCGAGGACATGAACAAGGTAATAAAATGAGTGGACAGCCTTCCTGTATCACCTTCATTATCCTCAATGGATTTTTTAAAAAGGCTCTCAAATCTAGTAAAACATTATTTCCCATTAATTTTACTAAAATTCTATCGATTATTCCATTCCCATTTACTCAAGGTCCAATCTATTTCCTTTTCTTTAGTGATAAAGTTGAATGAACGTTCAGCTCTTCACACGAGTCAGGATAACACAGGGTGAAGGACGGGTTTCTAAAGGCACCTCTTTTTCCACTTTATTAAGCAAATACATTAACAGCCTTTCAGGAATGATGTCTGCGTGTGGTAAATGTATCTGCTTTCCAAACAAACAGCTGTCTGTTTCCTTCCTCATGAAGAGGAAACGTCCCCCGCAAATATATGCATCAAGCCCAACCAGAAATTTGTAATAAAGACAGGAGGCGGCTGAGGGCTTTCCTTTCCTTATGCACAAGTGGCTTGTTTAAGCAAACAAACTGTAGTTAATATTGTTTTTGATCGAAATAACCTCGTACTCCTTACCACTTGGTAGAACCCACCAAACGTCATGCAGACAGAACATGTAATCCTAGCCGGAAGAGAGGACTTCACCATCAGCCTTCCTCTACATATGTGCTCTGATTTTTTTTAAACCCCTTTAGAGTGGTTCATTTACCACAAAATGAAATGATCCTGTTATCTCTCCGCTGATGTATCACCTGTCTTTCCTCTCTGCAGGGCAGGCTTCTTAGTTAAGGGGAGGCATGTCATCTGTTTTGTCCCTAACTGACCAGGGGCCCAGAGCAGGGGCAAGGAAGCAGCTGCCGGTCACCGTGAGGCCCTATGGCTTCTGGCGGCCCCAGGGTGCTCCCTGCCGCCCCCCAGGAGCATGCGCAGAGGGGCCAGTGACCCAGCAGCACCTCGTTCCCCTCCCTGCATGAGAGCACAGTGCTATACGTGGTGCCCCCAGGATGCCCAATGCACATGGCACCATATCAGTTAACGAGGACAGAATTTGCTCGCTTTGCCATCCCGAGTTAATTCTGACATTCCTTCTCTGCTGCCCACTGGTTCTCTCTCCTTCCTCTCTACAGACAGAAACAGTTTCCCTGAAAGTAAGGCTAATGCAAATCTGCTGACTTGCTCAACGCATTGGAAAATCCAATTAAAATAATGAGCCAGCTCCCAGCAGTCCAGTCGCCAATTCCCTGAAATAAATGATGTATTCTGTCTAGTGTGTTAACTCCTTCACGGCCTCCTTCATGGCACCCTGTTGTCAGGCCGTTTCCAGGCTGTCACGATACACAGGGAAGAGTTCTCGGCAGGAGCTGAGAAGCTCAGAGGCCATGTGGCCACTCACTACTCCTGGGCTGGGTGACTCTGGGCAAACCGTTAACCTTACTGCCTCAATTTTCTGATTTTAAAATGGGTGTCCTGGCCTCTTCCTCAACTAGCCGAGGCTGGTGTGACAGGATCAGGGAGAACAGACACTGTGAAGCTCCCGCTCTACAGCAAGCCGCAGGGTCCTGTGCCTCCACCCGCCCTGCTCCATGGGAAGCCCCTGATATCCCCCAACGTGTTAAGTCACGTGCTCAAACACCGAGCAACAAGTGGAGGGGTCAAACTACAACCCAGGGCTAAGGCCAAAGTCACAGCTGTTCACAGCACATCTTCCTGCGGATTATCAGAACGTTTTGGAGACCATGCTATACTTACACACATGAATGGACACTTACTAAGCTATGAATGGCCCATCAAACCAAGCTTTACTGTATTTGGTTGCATATGCATTAAGGGGAAACAAAGAATACTGGTCACAGGTCAAGGGCACTTACAAATCCACCACAGATGAGAGTTAACGTTCCCACCTCACCCACTGCTCACACATTTGTAAGAGTTTACACTTTACAGCTGCCAGGGCCCAGGGCTCACGTGGTCAAGCAGGCGACACACACTTAGTGAGGTGTGTCCTTGGACAAGTCATGCAGCCTCTTAGAGACTTGGTCTCCTTGCTTGTTGTGGGAATGATAAGGCCACGTGCTAAGGCTGTTGCAGGACAGATACTGGGTGCTATGCATGTGAAATGCCTCACAACACAGACTCTTAATAAAATGTAACTAGGTTTACTTTCTCACATTTGAAAAGCTAGTGGCAGTGGTGGAAAAAATACAGTTATTAGCATTTTGGATACTAGACTAAGTCTTTTGAGGCTGGGGTGGAGGGTCGGAGGACTCCCAAATGTCCTTCATATGGCACCAAATTCTCTCCAATGGTAGGTTTTATGGTTGTTTCCCTGCCTCACTCTGCAAGGGAGTCTCTACAAACTGTAAAGTAATGCATCCTATTAAATACCATGCTCTAATCCAGGCAGAGCAGCCTGAATTAGATTTATTAACATGACAGATGGTACTGTTTAACATATGTTATCTAAAGTTACTGCTCACAACACCTCAGTAAGATGATTCCTGGTGTCACCCAATTAATGAGGAAACAGGCTCAGAGAGGTTAAGTTAACTTGCCCAAAGTCAAACAGTGAGTAAGCAGCCGGTTAGGTTTTTAATTAAGATTTTTACTGACTCCATTCTCATTTCCCGAGTCCTACTATTCAACTCTCAGATCCTATCACTCTCCTGCTCAAAACCCATCAGGGCTTCCCATGGACCTGGATTCAAATCCAACCTCCCAGTTTAAGTCTGGCCCTGGCAACCTGTCTGAACCCCCCCACTCGTTCCCACTGCCCAGCAACCATGCCAGCCCTTCTTCTGATTCTTAATCCATCAAGCTCTCTCCCCCCACGCACATGCTTTACCTTGAGCCGGGACCACTCTCCTTCGGCTATGGGCAGAGCCTTCTACTCTAGTCTTCATGCCTCCTCTTCAGGAAGGTCTTGACCCACTCTAACTCTACATAGATTTCTCCTGCCTGCGAAATTAATCTTAATGAGGCATAAGAGGCTCCCTTTCAAAGCACAGAACATTTTATAAGCACTTGATTGTTTCTTTACTGTCTAGAGCAAAGCTTCTTGAAGGCAGGAGCTATGGCTGTTTTGCCTACCACTGTGTTACATCAAGCCCCTAGGACAGCGTAGACCTGTCAAATAAAATTCTTGTTGATGGAGTAAATGGCTGAACAAATGGGTTCCTCTCCATGCCTGGGAAAACTGTTCTGAGGCTCAAAATTGTTACAGAATCTGGGCCGATTTTGGCCTTCCTGGAGCACTCTGCACTTCCAGAGTAGAAGGTAGGGAGGTGGGGGTAGTTTTAAGAGAATGACAGATTAGAACTGCCCTCAGGATATGGCTGGGGGTGACAGACCAAGGGTACCTTTCGTTCAGCAGCTGCCAAACTTGGTCTGACAACTGGGGAAGAAGGGTGTTCTAGATCTGAACCTGCCTCCACCTGGTGCTGTGGGTATGGGCTGGTCCCTTCTCATTTCTGCCACTATAAAACTACAAGGTCTGTAATATGCCCTCTGCGTATAGTACTCTTACAGCTTAAAATGAGCTACTGAGATACAACTGAATGCACCAGAAAAAAATTCAGACCAATTGGGTGAGAACAGCCAGAAGGAGATGCTCACACTCTCTCATAAGCAGGCCCCATCCCCCTACCTCCAACAAAGTAGCAAAAACAGTAACTAAGCAGTTCTGAAATGATGCTAAGAGTTAGCAGGGTCCGTTCACAGTTCCTATCAAAACCCTAGACAGTTTTATATTGTCTATAATGTCTACTATAAAACTTCTGGCATAATATAAACAGAACCTTTTGAGAAAATCTGAAAGATCTCAAGAAAGTGAGCTTCTTAACCCGACGAGAGCAAGAACAGACGGGACCTACCAGGGTCCTGGGCTCCAGGCAGTTTCTCTCCATTTCCTAACTGACTCAAGCAATAGTGAAGGAAGGAGAAATAAAAATACGCACCCTGAATTCACACGGTAATGAGGGCCAACATCGAAATAATCAATTGTCAGCGCACATGCAGAAATTTTAAATGATGCCCTCGACTTGTTCTCAAAGGTAAGAACACGGCAACAATGGAAATGTTCAGCACAGGAGACTGGGTAAACAAGTCCTGGGGTAAATAAACGATGGGCATTCTACAGAGCTGTCAGAAATGAAGTCACGGACACTGCCAAGGGGTTGTGCAGACCCTGCTGTGGGGGACAGTCACTGACTGCGGGGGAGGCTCGAGGCTCCCTACCCCATCTCAATCACAGTAGCTCTGCGTTAAGAGGCTATATGCTTCCAATTAAGCAAAGGTCTGAGGCTACAGTGCTTTACAAAATCAGAAAACATCTTCAAAATATATAAAAAAGTGAAAAATCAGGTTATCAAATAGCGCTATAGTATGAAACCAATGTGGTTAAAAAGTTATGGCAATAAATACCCATATGATAAAAAGATTTATAAATAGAAAAAAAGGATTAGAGGATACAGATAGATCTATCTCAACCCAGAAACGGTGGATTCTAAGGCTGCTGGTGATGTTTATTTCAGCGTTTTCCCCCGTATTATGTTTTTGACAATGAACTGGTATTATTTTTGTATTTAGAATATTAAAAAGAAATAGGACACAGATGGTTTCACTTACTTGTGGAACATAAAGAATAACACGGAGGACATTAGAAGAAGGAAAGGAAAAGTGAACTGAGGCAAATCGGATGGGGGAGATGAAGCATGAGAGACTACAGAGTCTGAGAAACAAACTGAGGGTTTTGGAGGGGAGGGGGATGGAGGGATGGGTAAACCTGGTGGTGGGTATTAAGGAGGGCACAGATTGCATGGAGCACTGGGTGTTGTACACAAACAATGAATCTTGAAACAATGCATCAAAAACTAATGATGTATTTTATGGTGACTAACATTGACACAATTTAAAAAAAAAGAAATGGGACACAGAAACACAAGAGGACGATATAATCAAGCAGCACCCTATTTCTCATTCAACCTGTTACGTGACTGACCAATACAAGACAGAAACCAGAGGGCAGGTATAAAAGTAAAAATCATGAATCAGGGAGTGAGTTTGGCAGGAAACATTGCAGCTTCTCTATAACACTGGGAATTCTGTATCTCTGTCCAGAATGACCATTCTTCCCTTACCAAGTACGGTCCTCAGATCCCTAGTGTTTGCATCACCCAGAACTTGCTAGAAGTGAAGTCTTCAATCCTAATCAATCGGACACTCTGAGGGGGCACCCAACCACCTATGCTCAAATAAGTTCTCTATGTGTGATGGCACCAGCTTTACAGGAAGGGCTATCCGAAGCAGAGGGAAAACCAAACTCCTTTAGAGAAGGGAAAGCCTATAGTCAAAACTGGAAGTCACCTGTCTAAAGGTCTCAGGCATAATCACCATGAGAAAGCACAGGAGTGAATGCTCTGAGTGATCTGGGGAAGACCTAAGGCAGAGGGGGACCCAAATGACACCATTATGCTAGAGGCATCAGGAACTGACAAGACTGAATTTAAGCAGAAAACGCAGTTTTCCGGCAAGTTTCACAGAGAGTAACAGGAAGATGTAAGCGTACTAGGAATATGAGAATTCCTTAACATAAAATAATGCAATAATATTTTGTCTAATTCAATTAAAGCAAATGAGGGGTTAGATTTAACATCATCTCCTACATCAAGAGTGAAAATGAAAGCACTATTAAGCCTTACATTAGGTGTAGCATCTGATTTCATTTGAGGATAACTGCAAGAAAAGGGCGAGTAGTTACGACTTATAAGCCCAAGATAAATGGGAAAGCAAAAGGAAGAAAGGCCCAGGCAGCTAGGCCTTTATTTAAAAAAAGGATATCTCGACTCTAAGGATTTCCCTACTGTACTTGAAAGCATTGATCGACTGGTTCATGATCGACTTTCAGACCCTTAATTTCACTTCCATGCATGTCATCTACAATTTGCTATGTTTAAATTATTATTTTTTATAAACATATTTTTATCCCCAGGGGTACATGTCTGTGAATCGCCAGGTTTACACACTTCACAGCACTAACCATAGCACATACCCTCCCCAATGTCCATTACCCCACCCCCCTTTCCC